>ML285392.1:121620-147495 GCA_005239495.1 Nicotiana undulata
CTCGAGCCTAAAAAACCATTCACCCAACAAGTCAAGTGACACGAGAAAAAGAACTGAAGACTCTGGCACAAGAATTGCGAAAGCCTACTCTGAAAAGCCTCGAACCATGTTCAGGTTAGAAGGCAAAATATTAGCTATGAAGAAGAAATGTACATCTCTTATACAAAAAACTATTACTTCTAAAAATAGTTAGGGATAGAAGATCATCATCATTGTACTTAGCAAAAACTGTTGTAATCAAAACAGTTACGAAATCTTTGTACTCAAATAGAAAACTGTTATTCAAATAAAAACAATTACAGATGAAAGATCAAAACCCTTGTATATATTCTCAAAACTATTATTAAATAAAATAGTTACGGATTACAATACATTTCTTTCGTACTTACAACTGTTGCAAATAAAACAGTCATGGGAAAAAACCCAATACTTACGAAAACTGTTACTAATGAAAAACAGTTACTTCCTTGTATTAACTCGAAAAAACTGTTATCTACTAAAAACAGTTACGAAATACAAGTGATTATTAAATCTGTTAAAACAAAACAGTTGCAACATGAGTTTTAGATGACAAACGTAACACATGTAAAATGTTGTGAAAGTTCAAGCAAAAACCTCTCACAAAAACATTCTTAAAACATGTGGAAAATTCCTATTACTCTATTGCATTTTCAATGAAGTTGAGACGTCTTCTTCATTAAAACATTAATTAAAAGGGCCCTAATTCACAAACAAAGCCTCTTATAAAGGCTAAAGCTTATACTACACCTATCCTAAAAGGGTTCAAAGTAAAGCACGCATCTTTATGCAAAGAAAGCTAAGAGGTACGAACAAAAACTTCACGAAAGCAAAAGCGATAGACTTGAGTAAAGAGTAAGGCTAAAAATTCACAAAAGTCTCAAAAAAGCTTTGTATTAATATAAAAGCGGCTAAGTAAATAACTAAGTACTAAACTAAGTACTTAGCCGCATAAATATGTACATTTTTTAGATGCCCCTAAGTTGTCAGTTGGGGACTTTAGAAATTTCAAACTTACTCCCGATGGAGCTGGGAGTAATTACACCAATCCAATANTGTACATTTTTTAGATGCCCCTAAGTTGTCAGTTGGGGACTTCAGAAATTTCAAATTTACTCCCGGTGGAGCTGGGAGTAATTACACCAATCTAATATAAAAAAAAGGGAGATGATTAAAAAGTCTTCATTCTTGAGGAGGAAGAGGAGAGTCAGTTTCTTCTTCTGGAGGATTGTCCGCTGCTTTATCAACTGGAGAGAGATCAAGACCTTGCTGAGTCTTATCTATAGCTTCTTTAGACTTTGCAATCTCAGCATCAAGATCGAAGCCTACTTGACTCATCTCCATCAGTGTGTCGTGGCGAGCATTCATATATGCCCAACTCACTTCAACAGCTGTTGACTCTTCAAGCTCATTATAGTCTCTCGACCATACCTGAAGTTCAGTCTTCAAGTTGTCAATTTCAGCTTCAAGGGCAACCTTCAAAGGTGCGACTGACTCCTCCAGATTCTGGACCTTCGCCAAGGCTCCACGGAGATCTTCTTGGGCTTGGGAGAGATTACGTACGAGTTCTCCAGAATACTCTTCTTTTTACCCCAACAAGTCCTTCAAGTACCGGATCTCTTCCGTGGCTTTCGATAGCTGCTCAACAAATAAAGATTCAAGAGCATCCTTATCTTTATTGGCTTGGCTAAAACAAGCCTTCTCCACTGCTAGCTCTCCTTTTACAATTTTCAACTGCTCATTTAAGGTATCCCTCTCATCTTCCAGAGCTTCCATCTCTATTTGAAGGATTTCATATTGTGCTTTAGTATCATCAAGCCCACGCAGGACTTGCAACTCTTTTTCATAATTGGAGATTCTCTTCATAAGCTCCAGACCAATAAGGTGCGTCTGCAAAAATAGTAAAAATCAAAAAAATGTTAAATTGTTAATTAAGAAACAATATGCGTGCAAAAGGTCTTTTAAAAAGTACATACCTTTAAGGAATTGTGCACCACCTCATTAGCCCAAGTAAGGGATGCATGGCTGTCAAGTTTGGCTCTTTCTTCAGGGCCAATTAAAGGCTTGAGCCACATTTCCGGCTCACCGGTACTAATCTTCTTAAAGAGGCTCCCACCAGCTGGAACCTCAATCATGACCCTTCTCATCTCCCTGCTGGAAGACCCTTCTTCTATAATAGAAGGCATGGAAGCAGGGACTGAAGGGGCAGCAGAAGAGACAGAAGGGCNGGCTCACCGGTACTAATCTTCTTAAAGAGGCTCCCACCAGCTGGAACCTCAATCATGACCCTTCTCATCTCCCTACTGGAAGACCCTTCTTCTATAATAGAAGGCATGGAAGCAGGGACTAAATGGGCAGCAGAAGAGACAGAAGGGTCGGGAGCCAAAAGAGTTGCGGGCACTTCAATAGAGACGGAAGAAAGGGAAACTGAAGAGATAATAGAAACTGAAGGAGAAACAACAACAGTAACCTGGGGAGCAGAAATAGCAGCAAAGTGCGGGTAGATGGTAGCCAAAGGAACATCATCAGGGTCGATTTAAAACCCTTCATGAAATAGACGTTCAGTGGGATCTCGATATGAGGACTGAGATTGATCACGAGAAGAAGAAGGCCTGATGGCCAACACGGAAGAAAAAGGCGCGGGAGTACACTCGTCGTCCGAAATTACCCGCCTTCTTCTCACCCGGTGCAATAAAGCACCCTTTTCTTCACCCTCATCTTCCCCTCCAGAGAGGGGATCTTGAGCTTACCTTTTTGAAGCACTGGTCAGAATACTCTGGGCATGAGACAAGGACATCCTCGGAAGTGATGAAGATGCCCCACTGGTAGACCCTATCAGAAAAAAGAAAATAGTTAATAAAAAACTCAAGCAAGGAAAGAAGTGAGAAAAACTCTATTTACCATGGGTCTTGACAATCTACTTATACTTTGCCGAAAAGTACTTCCAGGATCTTTCCTCGCCAGGAGCAGCAGTCAGCATTCTTTCTACCCAACCACGAATGTCGGAGACATTCTCGACAACATTCATAGTTGTTGTATAAAAGAAGAAAACAGATACGGCGTTAGAAACACAAAACAAATTTATGTAAATAAAACATGTGCGAATCAAAGTACTTACGTGCACGATTCCACTTCTCGGGGAAGGGAAGATTACTTTCACCCACTAAAACAGCAGTGGGAATAGCCACGTACCTAAGGTACCAACCTCTGTCTTTGTCATCGCCATGGGTTACCAAAACCCTCTTACTCCGGGCTACCAGAGTTAAAACCCCTTGATGGAATAAAGGAGGAGAATACAAATGTCAGATGATGAAAGGTAAAAGGGACAGAAACCCTTGAAGCTAGAACTCTCAGACAGGCAACCACACGCCATACTAAAGGACCAACTTGTCCTAAGCAAATGTTGAAAAAGCGACAAAATTATATGATAACAGGATCAACAGGAGGCTGAAATCCTAATGTGAAAGGGTAAGTATAGACGTAAGAAAAACCCATCTTGAAAGACGTAATTCTTTTAGTACCACTTGGCACAAGAATGGTAACATTAGACTCCCAATAAAATTCCCTACGAACAACGGGAATGTGACCTACAGTAATGATATTAGCATATTTCTCAACACTATCTAAAGAATGAGCCTGTTCGGCAATAGGAGAATTTACTTCTGGAAAGACTATCTCTGCAGGAATGATTTCATCAACTCTAGGTTCATGAAAATCATCCTTATTCTTAGAAACAGAATGAGAAGATCTACCCCTCGGAGAAAACAACGACCTATCAGAGGAAGGAGAAGAAGAACCTCTAGTAGAGGTTTGTCCCAGGCTCCTTAGTCGGCCACCTCTCCGACTCCTAGACGGAGCAGAAGAAGAAGCCAAAGCTTCAACACCAATAACCTTTTCAGGTTGACCTGAGGAAGACATATTTATAAAAGCAAAGAAGAAATTCTTTCACAAAGAAAAGATTAAGTTATGGAAGTTTTTCGTGCTAAGGAAGAAAAGAAGACGACTATTTATATCTAATAGCGACCGTAAAAACTTGGAAAGGTAATGATGGAAAGTCATAATTAAAGATGTCACTTCGGGACTGATGCAACCGCAAAAATCCCTAAAAGGCGCCGGGTCATTTTAAAACCAATCAGAAACGAACACATGGAAGAAGCATTAAATGGAAGTGATGTACGACGCATGCGCCCATCAAAGAATACAAGGTTCAAGGTAAAGCAGCGGTAAAACATTGCCGCCATAAATGTGTATCCACTTACCAAGTATTATACGCTCAATATATGGCAAGTGGGGGGACTATCTGTATTGGTGAAAAATATAGCCTCATACGTGTACAAATTTTGGATGACTCAGCCAGCCAGGTGGACCAAATAAAACATCCCACGTGGACACGGGATAAAAAGGTACGGTCAATGCAAAGAATCAGCCGCGGAAAGATCATCAAAGAAGAAGAGACACGGTCACAACAAATCCGGACGCAATAATGGGCCGATTCGAAGATCAGCAATCAATGTCTTGTACGTTATGTAACTCCCAAAATAACAATTACTATTCACCATTGTAACGCCTCATTAATGTAATAAATAAACATTCAATAGGCAATCATGACAGAAATCCAAACGTTGTACTAGGAGAATATCCCTATAAAAGGGATAAAAATGTAACAAACAAGGACATCTGATTTCTCGGATACTAAGATATTTTATTCTTTGCATATTGCTCTCGAAATTATTTCTACTTTATTCTTTATTTTATTAATTCGATTATCAAGTAACCCGAGTTTATCCTAAATTAAGCTTTAGTCAAATGATCTTATTTTTTGGTTAAACAGTGCCGAGTGTTTATGAGGCTATAGCACGAGGGGACATGTCGTGCCTTTTCTGTTTAATTACTTGTTCAGAGCTGTTAATTCCTGCTATTATTTATATTTCTACTGTTCCTTGTCCCGTTGTTTGAGTTAGTTGTTGCCCTTTATCCCCAGCACGTTCCCCCCGTTGTTCTGTTTACTTGCTTATTTCATGTCATTATTTCTTGTTTGTTATTGAATTGCACAGGTGTTATTTGTTGTCGGGTCCTAGCCTCGTCACTACTTCGCCCAGGTTAGGCTCGGCACTTACTCAGTACATGGGGTCGGTTATACTGATGCTACACTTGCATTTCTTTATGTTGTGCATATTAAAGCGCCGGACCCAGTAGACAGTGATTCAGGGAGTAGCCTTCAGTCCACGGCGACACTGAGATAGTCCTGCAGGCGTCCGTAGGCCTTGGCGTCTCCTCTTATTCTTTTTCTCATTTTCTGTCTTATCCTGTAATTCCATGACAGTTGTATTCACTTATTTCATATCATTGTATTTAGTGAAATCTTAGACTGTTCGTGAGATTGTGATACCAAATTTAGGGGTGTAATTGAGGAAGTTTTTTATGAGGTTTATCATTAAAGTTTTGAATTTATTATTCTTCCGCATTCTTTAATTATATTCGCCCTAGTCATTGTGTTATTTCAATTGTAAACAAGTTAACCTAATTAAACGTTGGCTTGTCTAGCGGGTTCAACGTTAGACGCCATCACGGCTGAAGGTTGGATTTCGAGTTGTGACACTACTTCGTCGAGGTTAGGCTCCGCACTTACTCAGTACATGGGGTCGGTTGTACTGATGCTACACCTGCACTTCTTTATGTTGTGCAGATTTCAGAACCGTACCTAGTGGGCATTGATCGAGAGAGTATCCTTCAGTCCACACAAGACACTGAGGTACTCCTGAAGACGTTCGCGGGCCTTGGCGTCACCTCCCTTATCTCTCTTTTCTGTCTTTTCATGTATTTGCAAGACAGTTGTGCACATTTATTTCAGACATTTATTTTTAGCAAATATTTGTTTGTCCGTGAGATCGTGATACCAGTTCTGGGGGTGTATTTAAGGAAATTTCGTAAGATTTATTATTTAAGTTGTTGAATTTCTTATCTTCCGCACTTCTAGTTATAATTGTTCTAGTTTATCACTATTATTTCCATTGTCTATGATAAAGATATAAATGTAATAATCAGAACATTGGATTGTCTAGCGGGTTCAATGTTAGACGCCATCACGGCCTGAAGGTGGGATTTTGGGTCGTGACAAGTTGGTATCAGAGCATTAGGTTGCTTAGGTCTCACAATTCATGGACAACTTGGTAGAGTCTGAGGGATCGGTACGGAGACGTCTATACTAATCCCCTAGAGGCTGCAAAGTTAGGAATAACTTCACATCTTTTCTTCTTTGTCGTGCGACTCGAGTTTTGAATGCTAACTGAATATCTATTCTATTCTCTCGCAGATGGAGAGAGCGCGTGCTTCCTTATCTACCGATCAGCAGCCCAATCCTTCAGTTGCAGCTCCTACGAGGGGCCGAGGACGAGGACGAGGCCGTGCTAGAGGCCGAGGCAGGGGCAAGGCTCAGCCTAGAGCAGCAGCCCCAGTAGAGGACCCACAGGTAGATTTTGCTGGTGAGGTTCCTGCTCAGACGGTTCCGGTCGGACCAGCTCAGATCCCAGAGGGGTTCATTGCCACCCCGCTACTTCAGGACACTCTGGTCCACTTGGTGGGCCTTATGGAGAGCGTGGCTCAGGCCGGTCTTCTTCCTACAGCACCAGCCGTCTCTCAGGCTGGGGGAGGGGCCCATACTACTGCTACCCGCACACTAGAGCATTTAGCATCTCAGTTCCAGACTCCATCACCTCAGGCAGCTGGAGCAGCTCAGCCGGGTATTGTGGCACATGCAGCTGAAGGAGCAGCCACGTCTGTCGATGCTTGTGGAGATTGGATCTGTTCACCAAGTTGTTTCCCACTACTTTTACTGGTGCACCATTAGAGGATCCCCAGGATTACTTGGACAGTTGCTATGAGGTTCTTCGGAACATGGGGATCGTAGAGCTCAATGGGGTTGATTTTTCTACATTATGTCTTTCTGGTACCGCCAAGACTTGGTGGAGGATTTTTTGCTTGACTAGGCCAGATGGATCTTCGTCGTCGTCTTGGGATCAATTCTCCAAGTTGTTCTTGGAGAAGTGTTTGCCAGTTACTCAGAGAGAGGATCTTCGGAGGCAGTTTGAGTGTCTCCAGCAGGGATCTATGAATGTACATAGTATGAGGCCAGGTTCATCACTTTGGCCTGACATGCTATCATGATACTCCCCATAGATCGAGAGAGGGTGAGGAGGCTTATTGAGGGGCTAGCTCAGCCTATTAGACTCCAGATGGCCAGAGAGTCAGGTACTGATATTTCATTCCAGGAGGCGGCCAACGTGGCCAGGCGTATCGAGATGGTCTTGTCACAGGGCAGTGGTCAGGGGTCTGACAAGAGACCTCGTCATTTCGGCCGATTCAGTGGTGCCTCATCTCGAGGCAGATATTCTTTTTGCCGAGGTGATCCTCCTAGACCATACCAGTCGGCACTTCAGGTATCCCGCAGTGCACCGCCAGTTCCTCTCAGTGCACCACCAAATCCTATCAGTGCACCACCGCTTCAGAGCTTCCAGGGTGGTCATTCTGGTCGATAGGGACAGTTTCAGGGCCAGCAGCCTCAGCAGCAGAGGTCTTGTTACTTTTGTGGTGTTTCGGGGCACATTGCTAGATATTGCCCCCGAGCTTCTAGTAGCTCTCACAATTCGGGTTCCCGTGTTATGATTCCCGCACCAGGTGCACCCCCACCCTCTCAGCCAGCTAGGAGTGGAGGTCGAGGTGCCAGAGGTGGAGGCTAGACGGTTAGAGGTGGAGGAAAGGCTATGAGAGGTAGAGGTCAGCCCGCAGTAGGTCGACCTAGATATGTTCAGGTTGGAGGGGCTCCGCCCCGATGCTATGCTATTCCTGCCAGGCCTGAGGCTCAGTCCTTTGATGCAGTCATTAGAGGTATGGTTTCAGTTTGAAGCAGAGATGCTTCAGTTTTATTTGATCCGGGGTCTACATTCTCCTATGTGTCTTCATATTTTGCTCCTTATCTGATTATGCCCCATGATTCCCTGAGTACTCTTGTATATGTATCTGCACTAGTGGGTGATTCTATTATGGTAGATCGAGTCTACCGTTCATGCTTAGTGGTTATTGGTGGTCTGGAGACTCATGTGGATCTCTTGCTTCTTGATATGGTTTATTTCGATGTCATCTTGGGGATGGATTGGTTATCTCCCTACCATGTTATTCTGGACTATCTTGCCAAGACTGTGACCTTAGCCTTACCCGGAGTACCTCGATTTGAGTGGAGAGGGACTCCTACTCACTCTTTCGGTAGAGTTATTTCATATATAAAGGCTCGGCGCATGGTCAAGAAGGGTTATTTGGCCTATTTGGCCTATGTTCGTAATTCTAGTGTCGAAGTCCCTCCCGTTGAGTCCGTGCCCATTGTTCGTGAGTTTCTAGAGGTTTTCCGTGCTGACCTACCGGGTATGCCACCCGACAACGATATTGACTTTTGCATTGATTTGGCTCCAGGCACTCAGCCCATTTCTACACCGCCATATCGTATGGCCCCGCCAGAGCTGAAGGAGTTGAAGGATCAGATTGGGGTGCCCCCGTGTTGTTTGTTAAGAAGAAAGATGGCTCAATGAGAATGTGTATTGACTACCAACAATTGAACAAGGTTACCATCAAGAATAAGTATCCTTTACCGAGGATTGATGATTTATTCGACCAACTTAAGGGTGCTTCAGTGTTTTCCAAGATTGATTTGAGATCTGGTTACCACCAGTTGAGGATTAGGGCATCTGATATCCCTAAGACAGCTTTCCGCACTCGGTATGGGCATTATGAGTTCTTGGTGATGTCATTTGGGTTGACAAATGCCCTAGCTGCTTTTATGGAGTTGATGAACCGAGTGTTCAGACCCTATTTGGACTCATTTTTTATAGTCTTCATTGATGATATTTTGATTTATTCCGTAGCCGAGAAAAGCATGAGCAGCACCTTCGAGTCGTCCTCCAGACTCTGAAGGATAGTCAGTTGTATGCCAAATTCTCAAAGTGTAAGTTCTGGTTGAGTTCGGTATCATTCTTGGGTCATGTGGTGTCAGTATAGGGGATTCAGGTGGATCCCAAGAAGGTTTCAGCAGTCAGAGATTGGCCTAGACCCACCTCAGCTACAAAGATTTGAAGCTTCTTAGGCTTAGCAGGTTACTATCGTCGATTTGTGTAGGGCTTTTCATCTATTGCGGCCCCAATGACCAAGTTGACTCAGAAGGGTGCCCAGCTCAGGTGGTCTGATGAGTGTGAGGCGAGCTTTCAGAAGCTCAAGACAGCCTTGACCAAGGCACCGGTGTTAGTTTTTCCCACAGGTTCAGGGCCATATACCGTGTATTGTGATGCTTCACGGGTTGGACTAGGTGCGGTGTTGATGCAGGATGGCAAGGTTATAGCCTATGTTTCTCGTCAGTTGATGATTCACGAAAAGAACTATCTAGTTCACGATTTGGAGTTAGCAGCCATTGTTCATGCGTTGAATATTTGGGGCATTATCTGTATGGTGTGTCCTGTGAGGTGTTCACTAATCATAGGAGTTTGCAGTATCTGTTCAAGCAGAAAGAGTTGAATATGAGGCAGAGAAGATGGTTAGAGTTGCTGAAGGATTATGACATTACTATATTATATCATCCGGGAAAGGCCAATGTGGAGGCCAATGCTTTGAGCCGAAAGTCAGCCAGCATGGGTAGTCTTGCTTATATACTGGTCGGGGAGCGGTCGCTTGCTTTAGATGTTTAGGCCTTGGCCAATCAATTCATGAGATTGGATGTTTCAGAGCCTGGCAGTGTTTTGGCTTATACGGCGGCACGTTCTTCATTGTTTGATTGTATTCGAGACCGGCAGTATGATGATCGTCATTTATGTGTTCTTAGAGATACGGTCTGGCACGGAGGTGCCAAGCAGGTTACCATTGATGATGATAGGGTCTTGAGGATGCAAGGCCGTTATTGTGTGCCTGATATTGATGGTATTCGTGAGTTGATCTTACAGGAGGCCTATAGTTCCCAGTATTCCATTAATCCGGGCGCCGCAAAGATGTACCAGAACTTGCGGTAGCATTATTGGTGGCGGAGGATGAAGAGAGACATTGTGGCATATGTAGCTCGCTGCTTGAACTGTCAGTAGGTTAAGTACGAGCACTAGAGACCCGGTGGTTTGATGCACCAGATTGCGCTTCCCGAGTGGAAGTGGGAGCGTGCTACCATGGATTTCGTAGTTGGACTCCCACGGACTCAGAGGATGTTTGATGCGGTGTAGGTCATTGTGGATAGGCTGACCAAGTCAGCACACTTCATTCTTGTATCAGTTTCGTATTCTTCAGAGAAGTTGGAAAAAATCTATATCAGGGAGATAGTTCACCTGCATGGTGTGCCCGTATCTATTATTTCTGACTGAGGTACTCAGTTTACCTCCTATTTTTGGAGAGTATTTCAGCGTGAGTTGGGCACACGGGTCAAGATGAGCACAGTGTTTCATCCTCAAACAGACGGACAGTCTGAGCGTACCATTCAGATCTTGGAGGATATGTTGCGAGCATGCATCATTGATTTTGGAGGTTCATGGGACAAATTTATGCCTTTAGCTGAGCTTGCCTATAACAACAGCTACAGGTCGAGCATTCAAATGGCTCATTATGAGGCGTTGTATGGTAGGCGGTGTCGGTCGCCAGTCGGGTGGTTTGAGCCGGGAGAAGCTAGGTTGTTGGGTTCAGAGTTAGTTCAGGACGCCTTGGACAATGTGAAGATCATTCAGGATAGACTTCGCATAGCTCAGTCCAGGCAGAAGAGTTATGCAGACCGTAAAGTTCGTGATTTGGCATAAATGGTTTGTGACCGGGTATTGCTTCGGGTGTCGCCAATAAAGGGCGTGATAAGACTCGGGAAGAAGGGCAAGTTGAGCCCTAGGTACATTGGTCCCTTTGAGATTCTGGAGAAGGTAGGAGAGGTGGCCTACAGACTTGCTTTACCACCGAGTTTATCAACCGTGTATCCGATGTTTCATGTATCTATGCTTCGAAAGTATGTTGTCGATCCCTCTCATGTACTTGACTTCAGCAGTGTCTAGATGGACAAGGATTTGACTTATGAGGAGGAGCCAGTAACCATATTAGCTCGGCAGGTTCGTCAGTTGAGATCGAAGAGTTATCCTTCGGTTCGTATTCAGTGGAGAGGGCAGCCTGTTGAGGCAGCTACTTGGAAGTCTGAGTCCGTTATGCGGAGTCAATATCCTTATTTGTTCCCCGATTCAAGTATCTTTATATGTCCGTTCGAGGACGAACGTTTGTTTTAGAGGTGGAGATTGTGATGACCCAAAAGGTCATCCCGTGTATTTCTAGCTAAATTTATGTTTTGAGGTCATGAGAACCTCTTTCTATCTTACATCGATTTGCGTGCGCAGCCCGGGCGTGTAGCCGGGAAGCCGTTATGTGAAAATTGGATGAAAACGAAATCTTTGTGTTGAAAATTGAGTAAGGTTGACTTTGGTCAACATTTTTTGTAAACAGACCCAGACCGGTGATTTGACGGTCCCGAACGGTCCGTAGGAAATTATGGGACTTGGGCGTATGCCTGGAATCGAATTCCGAGATCCCAAGTCCGAGAAATGAATTTTGAAATAAAAATGTTTTCTGAAAAATATAAAGGTCTTTGAAAATGGAATTTGATGTGAAACATGTGGTATCGGGCCCGTATCTTGGTTCCGGAGCCTGGTACAGGTTCGATATGATTTATATGTGTTATTTGTGAATGTTGGTAAGAAACGGACTTGGTTGGACGTGATCCGGATCAATAATGCAAAATTTGATGTTTAAAGAGGTTTAGAGAAATTGTATTGATTTTGAGGTTTGATTTGATGTTTATGACGTTATTTTGATTATTTGTTTACACGAATAAGTCTGTAGGATGTTTTTGAGGTTGTGTGCACATTTGGTTTGGAGTTTCGAAGGTTCGGGTTAGTTTCGGGCAGGTCCTGGGTGTTTTAGACATAGAACGGGTTGTTGCAGATTCAGAGATGAACAGATCTCTGAACCCGCCAGCGCGGTCCGCGGTGGAAGCTTTGCGACCGCGGTCGCCTTTGTGCGTGTGATGACCCAAAAGGTCATCCTAAGTAATCTTAGCTAAATCTGTGTTCTGAGGCCCCGAAAGCCTCCGTTAATCTCACCTCGATATGCATGCGCAGCCCGGGAGTGTAGCCGGGAAGTCCTTATGTTGAATTTGATGAAAATGGAATTTTATGATAATTAAATGAATAAAGTTGACTTTGGTCAACATTTTTTGTAAACGGACCCGGACCCGTGATGTGACGGTCCCGGAGGGTCCGTAGGAAAATATGGGACTTGGGCGTATGACCGGACCGAGGTCCCAAGCCCAAGAAATGAATTTTTAAAGAAAATTGTTTTCTGAAAATAATAAAGGATTTTGAAAAGGAATAATTATGTGAAAACTGTGTTACCGGGCCCGTATTATGGTTCCGGAGCCCGGGACAGGTTTATTATATGTTATTTGTCTTATCTGTGAAATTTGGTGTAAAACGGACTTGAAATGACGTATTTCAGATTAAAGTCAATATAATTAAGCCTTATGAAGTTTTAAGAAATTTCTATGAGTTTTGAGGTTTAATTCGTTGATTTTGATGATATTTTGATGATTTAAAAGCTTGAATAAGTCTGTAGGATGATTTTGAAGTCGTGTGTGTATTTGGTTTTGAGCTCCGAGGGCTCAAGTGAGTTTCGGGTAGGTGTCGGGGTGTTAAAAGGTATAAAAATCTGGTGTAATTGCTGGTTTCTGGTGTCCAGTTAAATTACCCTATGCGAACGCACTCAAGGGGGTGCAAACGCACAGGGTAAAAGTGGGGTCTGGGGTCAGGGTCCAATTTGCACTATACGAACGCATTGATAGCCATGCGAACGCATAGCACACGTGGGGAAGGGGCTGTGATTACTCTGTGCGAACGCACAGACTTGCTCGCGAAAGCACATGCTAGGGAGCTTAAGCCTATGCGAACGCGGCTAGTCCGGTGCGAACGTACTGCATGTTAAGGGAGCTGGGGTGGGGAACCACTTTGCTCTGTGCGAACGCGGATTTGGGCTCGCGAACGCATAGGCCTGGGGAGATAAGCATGTGCGAACGCGGCTCAGTGCACGCAAACTGATAGAGTATTTTGCCCAGGTATTTTTTTTTAAGTCCAAAACAGACCGATTACAGATTACTCCCATCTTTCACTTCCCCCTTCTTCCCCAAACCCCCCATAGACGAAATTCAAGCTTTCTAACCTCCATAGCTTCATAGGTATGTGTACTTAACTCCGTTTTCTTCCATTTTTCTTCAACAAACACTAGAATCTAGGCCTAAAATCCTAAAATCAATGTAGAAATTAGGGATTTTGGGTAGAGTTAGGTTTTTGGGAATTTTGGGTGATTCAACCTCAATTTGGGGTCCAATCTTAAAATAAATCATATATTATAACTCATGGGGTTATGGGTGATCAGGTTTTGGTCCGAGCCTCGTGTTTGGACCAAGCGAGCCCGGGGTCGGATTTTAGTATTTTTGGAAGAATAGAAGAAAATGTCTAGATATTATCGATTCGGAGTTGGATTCGAGAGGGAAGGTTGTGGTTGAGGCTTGACTTGCATTTTTTGGAGCCGAAGTAAGTGTTTGGCCTAACCTTAGCTTGAGGGAATAGGTATAGAGTCTTATTTGCTATGTGTGATTCATGTCCAACGTATAGGTGGGGTGACAAGTTCCTATATGTTGTGGTCAAGCATGCATGTAGGTCAACGTGACGATTCCTACTGTGTTCCTAATATTCTCTGTACTATGAGTAATCGATGATTTAGAAGTGATACCTTGATGTTGTTCCATGACTTCGGGAGTTATTGTGTTATTTGTTTCAGTTGAGGCTTTTACTGTTGATATTGTATTTCTGGTGCGAGGTTGGTTATATCTGAGTCCCTTACCGGGGCGGTAGAATTTTATTGAGTATTTCCGTACACTTGAGACTTCTCATTGTTGATTTTCACATTATATTGCCGATCATTTATTATTTATCGCACGAGGGGACATGTCGTGCTGATTGTTTATCATTTGTCGCACGAGGGGACATGTCGTGTTGATTGTTTATTATTTGTCACACGAGGGGACATGCCGTGTTGACCGTTTATCATTTATCGCACGAGGGGACATGCCATGCTGATTGATTATTATTTATCACACGAGGGGACATGCTGTGTTGATTGTTGTTGTTATCGCACGAGGGGACATTTCGTGCCGAGTGTTACTATTTATGCACGAGGGGACATTCAGTGCCGAGTGATTGCGAGATTATGCACGAGGGGACATGTCGTGTTGATTGTGTATTATTTGTCACACGAGGGGACATGCCGGGTTGACCGTTTATCATTTATCGCACGAGGGGACATTTCGTGCCGAGTGTTACTATTTATGCACGAGGGGACATTCAGTGCCGAGTGATTGCGAGATTATGCACGAGGGGACATGTCGTGCCTTTTGCTATTCATTATTCTGTCTTGAGACGTTAAATTCCTGCTTTTATTATTTTTACACTTCATTTATTACCCTGTTCTACTGTTCTAGCATTTTGTTTCCCCTTTTACCCCTTGCATGTTCTCCACATAACTGTTACTTGCTTATTTCCATCAATATTTTCCAGTTATTATATAGAACTGTACAGGTACATATATTGTTGTCAGTCCTAGCCTCGTCACTACTTCGCCGAGGTTAGGCTCGGCACTTACTCAGTACATGGGGTCGGTTGTACTGATGCTACACTTGCACTTCTTTATGTTGTGCAGACTACGCAGCCGGACCCGGGTGTCACTGACGGTCGGAGCATTCCATCAGTTCATTCAGGAGACATCGAGGTAGACCCGCTGACTTTCGTGGGCCTTGGCGTCACTTTTTACCCTTCACTTTCAGCTATGTCTTATCTTATAGTTCAAAGACAGTCATATGTACTTATTTTCAGACCTTTGTTTTAGTAATCTCTTAGACAGTTCGTGAGTATGTGACACCAGTTCTGGGATTTGTATATGGGTTTTATTTCGAAGTTGCTATATTATTTTTGGTAATTTGTTAACCTTCATATTGTTGACCATCGATGCCTTAGTTATCTTGTTCGTTTTAGTTGTTAATGAGTTTTATTTAGTTCAAACGTTGGCTTGTCTAGCGGGTTCAACGTTAGACGCAGTCATGGCCCGAAGGTGGGATTTCGGGTCGTGACAAGTTGGTATCAGATCTCTAGGTTGTTTAGGTCTCACAACTCACGGATAAACTTGGTAGAGTCTGAGGGATCGGTACGGAGACGTTTGTATTTATCCCTCAGAGGCTGCAAAGTTAGGCATAACTCCACATTTTTTCATCTCCATCGTGCGAATTTATTCTATCATTGATGATTGAACTTTCCTACTCCTGTCCTCTCACTAATCTTGACAACATGCGAAGCGTCTACGACCGGACAAAAGATGAAGCCTCAGTGACAGCTACGATCGAGGGAAGAGACAGAAGCAGAGCGCAGTCTAAAATTCGAACATTAGCACTTATTGTACAGTCTCAAATAGATCAAGATGTGGAGGTTCTAGCTCAGTCAGTATATGTGGACTAGATCAGATTCCGGAAGGATTTATAGCTACTCCATGGTTGCAGGATGCACTAGTCCGTTTATTGAGGTTGGACAAGTTACCAAACAAGTTCCACTCCATTTCAGTGGTATATCTTTTTAAGACCCACGGGATTTTCTTGACCGCCTCTATGAGGTATTGCACACCATGGGAATAAGTGTAAAGCAACAGGATTGATTTATATGAGCTGTGGAGTTTAACATCGTGGATTATCAGGTATTGTGACCTACGACTTGTGCCACGTGGGGAGGCCCACTGTCAAGGAATAGATTTAGAGGCCACGTGTCATATCGGTTTTGGTTTGGAATGTATAAGGCCGGGGATTTTTGCAAGAGATAAAGCTGGGAATTTCGGTACGTCTACCTCCTTAGTAACCCTATACCATAGTACTAGAGGATTTATTCAAACAACTTGAAGTCTACAAAATTCTACTCGGCGTGGAAGTTATGGATATGCCATCAGGTTTGATAAGTTAACCCGTCACACTCCTACGTTGGTTCGCATAGCCAGAGGACGAGTCCCCAGACTCATTAAAGGATTCAAAAAATGATTGTAAATTTTGGACGACTCAGGGCAGGATGATTAATTGTGTCGGCTAGTGGTAGAAATTGCCTTAGGCTTGGGAGGGTCATATTTCATCAGAGCACTCAAGCTACGTGCCCCGTTGCAGCTACAACTCAACTACATGGCCACTTAGTGAAGAAGGAGCCGGAAGGTCGGAAGTGGAGGTTAACTTCTTAGAGGTGGAGACCCAGTCTGTTGTTATATTTTCTATGGTATGGATGAGGTCGTTACATTGAATGGTTTCATTTAAAGAACAGTCTCTAATTACTATAAAGTGGTGATTTTCTGAACTTAATTCGATTATGCTCATCTAATAAAATTCTTCGAAGATGCTCCACTCTCGGGTGAGCTTCATAACTCTAAAAATCTACTTATATGAATACTTGTATTGAGAAATCCTATGGGAATAACTGTGTTCACCATGAAGTGTTGAAATTTTGCTTAACAGAAATANAGTGAATTAAGCTTGTATGTTTTACTATAACACTGGTAGGAAGTCATGCTTGTTAAAAGACTTATGTGTAAAATAGGAGTAGTAATAATAATATTAATTAATAAATAAATAAATAAACTAAATAACCATATGTGCGTAATTTGCTAAATTCGTGCTAGAATTATGGAGCCTTAACTTACAAGGTAGGTGCCCGCCCCGGGGGGCGTTAGATGAGGCACGTGATTTTGGGTAATTATGAGGTCTTCAGGCATCGTATCCCGATATCAGCATTGTGAAAGTATTGGAGGAGCAGTTACAAGATTTGTTGGGTAAACACTTCGTTATGGCCTAGTGTTCTCCTTGGGGTACTCCAAAGTTGTTTGTTAAGAAGTAAAATGGCTCAAGGAAGATGTGTATTGACTACCGGTAGTTGAATAAGGTTACTATCAAGAACAAGTATCCTTTGCCGAGGATTGATGACTTATTTGATCAGCTTCAGGGTACTACAGTGTTCTCTAAGATAGACTTGAGATCTGGTTATCATCAGTTGAGGATCAGGGGGTCTAATGTGCCCAAGACGGCTTTTCGCACTCGTTATGGACATTATGAGTTTTTGGTCATGTCGTTTGGGTTGACTAATGCCCCCGCTGCTTTTATGGAGTTGATGAATCGGGTATTCGGACCTTATTTGGACTTGTTCGTTATTGTTTTCATTGATGATATTTTGATATACTCTCGCAGCCGAGAGGAGCATGAGCAGCACCTTAGAGTCGTCCTCCAGACTCTGAGGGATCTACAGTTGTATGCCAAGTTTTCTAAGTTTGATTTCTGGCTGAGTTCTGTGGCATTCTTGGGCCACGTTGTATCGGCAGAGGGCAATCAGGTGGATCCGAAGAAAGTGTCAGCAGTTAGAGATTGGGCTAGGCCCATTTCAGCCACAGAGATTCGGAGTATGTTATTATCGCCGATTTGTGGAAGACGTTTCATCTATAGCAGCCCCCATGAACAAGTTGACGCAGAAGAGTGTTCAGTTCAGATGGTCGGAGGAGTGTGAAGTGAGCTTTCAGAAGCTCAAGACAGCATTGACCACATCACCAGTGTTGGTACTGCCCACAGGTTTAGGTTCTTATACCGTGTATTGTGATGCTTCGCGGGTTGGGCTTGGTGTAGTGTTGATGCAGGATGGGAAGGTAATAGCCTATGCTTCACGTCAGTTGAAGATTCATGAGAAGAACTATCCAGTCCATGATTTGGAGCTTGCAGCTATTGTTCATGCTTTGAAGATTTGGAGGCACTATTTGTATGGGGTACTGTGTGAGGTATNTCACAAGAGTTTGCAATACTTGTTTAAGCAAAAGGAGTTGAATATGAGGCAGAGGAGGTGGTTAGAGTTGCTGAAGGATTATGATGTTACTATTCTCTATCACCCAAGAAAGGCCAATGTGGTGGCCGATGCTTTGAGCAGGAAGTCAGCCAGTATGGGTAGCTTGGCCTATTTATCAGTTGGAGAGCGACCATTGGCTTTGGATGTTCAGGTATTAGCCAATCGATTTGTGAGATTAGAGGTTTCTGAGGCTAGCAGTATGTTGGCCCATACCGTCGCTTGTTCTTCTTTGTATGATCGTATTCGCGCCAGGCAGTATGATGATCGTCATTTGTGTGCTCTTAGAGATGCGGTTCGGCACAGACGTGCCAAGTAGGTTACAGTTGATGCTGAGGGAGTTTTTAGAATGCAGGGTCGTATATGTGTTCCTAATGTTGATGGCATTCGTGAGTTAATATTGCAGGAGGCCCATAGTTCCTGGTATTCCATTCATCCGGGCGCCGCAAAGATTGTCCAGGACTTGCGGCAGCATTACTGGTGGCGTAGAATGAAGAAGGATATTGTGGCTTATGTAGCTTGGTGCTTGAATTGTCAGCAGGTTAAGTATGAGCACCAGAGACCCGGTGGTTTGATGCAGCAGATTCAGCTTCCCGAGTGGAAATGGGAGCGTATCACGATGGATTCTGATAGGCTGACCAAGTCAGCACATTTCATTCCTGTGGCGGTGTCATCTTCGGCTGAGAAGTTAGCTCAGATCTATATGAGAGAGATTGTCAGATTGCACGGTGTGCCCTTATCTATCATATCAGACCGAGGTACTCAGTTTACCTCCCATTTCTAGAGAGTATATCAGCGAGAGTTGGGTACACAGATTGAGTTGAGCACAGCATTTCATCCTCAGACGAACGGACAGTCCGAGCGTACTATTCAGATTTTGGAGGATATGTTGCAATCATGTGTTATTGATTTTGGTGGTTCATGGGATCAGTTCTTGCCTTTAGTAGAGTTTGCCTACAACAACAGTTACCAGTCAAGCATTCAGATGGTTACGTATGAGGTGTTGTATGGTAGGCGATGTCGGTCTCCAGTCGGATGGTTTGAGCCCGGAGAGGCTAGGTTATTGGGTTCAAAGTTAGTCCAGGATGCCTTGGATAAGGTGAACATTATTCAGGATAGGCTTCGTACCGCTCAGTCCCGGCAAAAGAGTTATGAAGATCGTAGAGTTCGAGATTTGGCTTTCATGGTAAGAGACCTGGTGTCTTTCGAGTGTCGCCTATGAAGGGCGTGATGTGATTCGGAAAGAATGGCAAGTTGAGCCCTAGGTATATTGGTCCATTTGAGATATTGGACAAGGTAGGAGAGGTGGCTACAGACTTGCCTTGCCACTGCATTTATCAGTCGTGCATCAAGTGTTTCATGTATCTATGCTCCGGAGGTATATTGCAGATCCATCTCATGTTCTTGACTTCAGCGGTGTCCAGTTGGACAAGGGTCTGACTTATTAGAAGGAGCCGGAAGCTATATTAGATAGGCAGGTTCGTCAGTTGAGGTCGAAGAGTTATCCTTCGGTCCGTGTTCAGTGGAGAGGTCAGCCTGCCGAGGCAGCTACTTGGGAGTCCGAGTCCGATATGAGGAGTCGTTACCCCCATCTTTTCTCAGGCTCAGGTACTTTTCTATGTCCGTTCGAGGACGAACGTTTGTTTTAGAGGTGGAGATTGTGATGACCCAAAAGGTCATCCTAAGTAATTCTAGCTAAATCTGTGTTCCGAGGCCCCGAAAGCCTCCGTTAATCTCACCTCGATATGCGTGCGCAGCCCGGGCATGTAGCCGGGAAGCTTCTATGTGAAAATTTGATAAAAATGGAACTTTGAATTGAATAATTGAATAAAGTTGACTTTGGTCAACATTTTTGGTAAACGGACCCGGACATGTGATGTGACGGTCCCGGAGGGTCCGTAGAAAAATATGGGACTTGGGCGTATGACCGGAATCGAATTCTGAGGTCCCAAGCCCGAGAAATAAATTTTTAAAGAAAATTGTTTTCTGAAAATAATAAAGGATTTTGGAAAGGAATAATTATGTGAAAACCGTGTTACCGGGCCCGTATTATGGTTCTGAAGCCCGGAACAGGTTTATTATATGTTATTTGTCTTATCTATGAAATTTGGTGTAAAACAGACTTGAAATGACGTGTTTCGGATTAAAATCAGAATAATTAAGCCTTATGAAGTTTTAAGAAATTTCTATGAGTTTTGAGGTTTAATTCGTTGATTTAGATGATATTTTGATGATTTAAAAGCTTGAATAAGTCTGTAGGATGATTTTGAAGTCGTGTGTGTATTTGGTTTAGAGCCCTGAGGGCTCGAGTGAGTTTCGGGTTGGTGTCGGGGTGCTAAAAGATTGAAAAATCTGGTGTAATTGCTGGTTTATGGTGTCTAGGTAAATTCCCCTATGCAAACGCACAGGGTAAAAGTGGGGTCTGGGGTCAGGGTCTAATTTGCACTATGCGAACGCATTGATAGCCATGCGAACGCATAGCACACGTGGGGAGGGGGATTTGATTACTCTGTGCGCACGCACAGACTTGCTCGCGAACGCACAGGCCAGGGAGCTTAAGCCTATGCGAACGCGGCTAGTCCGGTGCGAACGCACTGCATGTTAAGGGAGCTGGGGTGGGGAGCCACTTTGCTCTGTGCGAACGCGGCTCTGGGCTCGCGAACGCATAGGCCTGGGGAGATAAGCATGTGCGAACGTGGCTCAGTGCACGCGAACGCATAGAGTATTTTGCCCAGGTATATTTTTTTTAAGTCAAAAACAGACCCATTACGGATTACTCCCATCTTTCACTTCCCCCTTCTTCCCCAAACCCCCCATAGACGAAATTCAAGCTTTCCAACCTCCATAGCTTCATAGGTATGTGTACTTAACTCCGTTTTCATCCATTTTTCTTCAACAAACACTAGAATCTAGGCCTAAAATCTTAAAATCAATGTAGAAATTAGGGATTTTGGGTAGAGTTAAGTTTCTGGGAATTTTGGGTGATTCAACCTCAATTTGGGGTCGAATCTTAAAACAAATCATATATTTTAACTCGTGGGGTTGTGAGTGATCGGGTTTTTGTCCGAGCCTCGTGTTTGGACCAAGCGAGCCTGGTGTCGAATTTTAGTATTTTTGAAAGAATAGTAGAAAATGTATAATTAGGCTTTGGAATTGGTTTATTGAGTACTTATTCATATTAATAAATCCATTATGTCTATTTATTATCGATTCGGAGTTGGATTAGAGAGGGAAGGCTGTGGTTGAGGCTTGACTTGAATTTTTTGGAGCCGAGGTAAGTGTTTGGCCTAACCTTAGCTTGAGGGAATAGGTATAGAGTCTTATTTGCTATGTGTGATTCATGTCCAACGTATAGGTGGGGTGATGATTCCTACTGTGTTCCTAATATTCTCTGTACTATGAGTAATCAATGATTTAGAAGTGATACCTTGATGTTGTTCCATGACATGGGGAGTTATTGTGTTATTTGTTTCAGTTGAGGCTTGTCACGACCCAAAATCCCACCTTCGGGCCATAACTGCGTCTAATGTTGAACCCGCTAGACAAGCCAACGTTTGAACTAAATGAATCTCAATAGCAACTAAAACGAACAAGATGACTAAGGCATCGATGGCCCACAATGAAATTTAACGAGATAACCAAAATACAACATAGCACT
Organism: Nicotiana undulata; assembly: GCA_005239495.1. Taxonomy (NCBI): domain Eukaryota; kingdom Viridiplantae; phylum Streptophyta; class Magnoliopsida; order Solanales; family Solanaceae; genus Nicotiana; species Nicotiana undulata. The sequence goes on from ML285392.1 coordinate 143,296, forward strand.
TTCGAAAATAAAACCCATATACAACTCCCAGAACTGGTGTCACATACTCACGAACTGTCTAAGAGATTACTACAAACAAAAGGTCTGAAAATAAGTACATAGGACTGTCTTTGAAATACAAAGTAAGACAGAGCTGAAAGTGAATAGTAGAAGGTGACGTCAAGGCCCACGAACGTCTGCGGGTCTACCTTGATGTCCCTGAATGCGCTGAGTGAAGCTCCGACCGTCAGTGAGCACCATGTCCGGCTGCATAGTCTGCACAACATAAAGAACTGCAGGTGTAGCATCAGTACAACCAACCCCATGTACTGAGTAAGTGTCGAGCCTAACCTCGGCGAAGTACTGACGAGGCTAGGACCGACAACAACATATGTACCTGTATAGTTTTATATAATAACAGGAAAAATGGCAACAGAAATAAGCAAGCAAGACAAATACGGGGAGAACACGCTGGGGTAATAGGGGGTAACAATATGCTAGCACGGCAGAACAGGGTAATAACTGAAATATAAAGATAAATGAAGGCAGGAATTTAATTTCTCAGCAGATAATGGATAGTAAAAGGCACGGCATGTCCCCTTGTGCATAACCTCACAATCACTCGGCACGGAATGTCCCCTCGTGCATATATAATAACACTCAGCACGGAATGTCCCCTCGTGCGTAACCTCACAATCACTCGGCACGGAATGTCCCCTCGTGCATATATAATAACACTCGGCACGGAATGTCCCCTCGTGCATAACCTCACAATCACTCGGCACGGAATGTCCCCTCGTGCATATACAATAACACTCAGCACGGAATGTCCCCTCGTGCGTAACCTCACAATCACTCGGCACGGAATGTCCCCTCGTGCGTATATAATAACACTCAGCATGGAATGTCCCCTCGTGCATATAAAATAGTCAGCACGGCATGTCCCCTCGAGCGACAAATAATAAAACAAAGCAACAATAATGTGAAAATCAACATTACGAATTCTCAAGTGCACGGAAATAATCAATACAATTCTATTGTCCCAGCAAGGAGAAATCATCAATTACAACATTAACAAATGCCCGACAAGGGTCTCAGCTATAACCAACCCCGCGTTAGAAATACAATTTCAACAATGTAAGCCTCAACTTAAGCAAATAACTCATATAACTCTCCACGTCATGGAACAACATCAGGGAATCACTTTTAATTCACCAATTACTCATAATGCAGAGAATAATAAGAACACAGTAAGTTTCACCACAATTGACTCACGGGCATGCTTGACCGCAACGCATAGGCACTCGTCACCACGCCTATACGTTGGACATGAGTTACACAAGCAAATAAGACTCTATACCTAATCCCTCAAACTGATGTTAAGCCAAACACTTACTTCGGCTCCAAAGAAAATGCAAGTCAAGCCTCAATCACAACCTTTCCTCTCGAATCCAACTCCGAATCGGGAATATCTAGAAATAATGGATTTATTAACATCAATAAGTACTCAATAAACCAATTCCCAAGCCAAACTATACATTTCCTACTATTTCTCCGAGAATACTAAAATTTGACCCCGAGCCCACACGTTTAGATTTTTGAAAATTCACGAAGGAATCAACTACCCGGAGTCTAAGGATCGAAGTTATGTAATTTATACAAGGATTCATGGCCTAACATGGAAAATCCCAAAATCCTCAAGAACCCTAAAGTTTACTACCTAATTCTATGATTTTTAGATGATTTATTATTGAATTTAACTAGGAATTAGTGTTTGAAACTAGTAAAACTATGAAATTTACTTACCTCAATTACAATGAGGAAAGATTCTTTGAGAGGCTCTCTAAAATCTTGATGAGGAAGATGAAAATGGTGGAATAAGGCTAAGTCCCGTATTAAATAACACTGCCCAGTGATTTCTTCACTGCGGTCGCGACAAGAGGTCTGGGATCGCGAAGGCCAACTGGCCAGACCTCTGCGATCGCGGCAGAGGTCCTGCGATCGCGAAGAATAACTAGCAAGACCTCTGCGATCGCGGCAGGGGTCCTGCGATCGCGAAGAACAAGCTTACCCGGACCAGACGCGACGCAATGCGATCGCAAGAAACGGGCTGCGATCGCGAAGGTGTGGAACCCATACCTCTGCGATCGTGAAAAGGTGGCTACGATCGCAGTGAACGATCACTAGCCCAGCAAAATCCTTCTCCACGATCACAACCCACCTTCTGCGATCGCAAAGAAGGAAACCAGATAGCAGATTTTCTAGTTTTTCCAACTTAGCTCCCGGGGGTCGAAAACACTCCCGAGCCCCTCGGGACCCCGTCCAAAAGCACCGGCAAGTCTGTATTCACGATACGGACTCGCTCGAACTTCCGGAACATGAAAAGCAACAACGGAACTCGAAATCAAACCCCAAAACAAAATTAATCAAACTTAAGAACTTTGAAATTCTAGAATTCACTTCAATGCGCCGAACCGGCCTAAACTTCTCGGAATGACTTCAAATTTTGCAGATAAGTTATAAATGACACGACGTAACTATTCCTGGTCTCGAAATTTCATTCGGACCTCGAGAACACAATATCACTCTCCAGGCAAAATTTCAAACTCTTCAAAAACCTCAAACCTTCATTAACTCCATTTTTTCCTCATTTTGATCTGTAACCAATCAATTCATGTCCGTTTTACACCAAATTTCACATATAGGACACATAACATATACTAAACCTGTTTCGGGCTCCAGAACCGTAATACGAGCCCGGTAACAAGGTTTTCACATAATTATTCACTTGCAAATTCCTTTATTATTTTCTGAAAACAATTTTCTTTAAAAATTCATTACTCGGGCTTGGGACCTCGGAATTTGATTCCGGGCATACGCCCAAGTCCTATATTTTCCTACGGACCCTCCGGGACGGTCACATCACGGGTCCGGGTCTGTTTACCAAAAATGTTGACCAAAGTCAACTTTATTCAATTATTCAATTCAAAAATTCCATTTTTATCACATTTTCACATAGAAGCTTCCCGGCTACCTGCTCGGGCTTCGCAAGCATATTGAGGTGAGATCAACGGAGGCTTTCGGAGCCTCGGAACAAAGATATAGCTAATATTACTTAGGATGACCGTTTGGGTCATCACAATCTCCACCTCTAAAACAAACGTTCGTCCTCGAACGGACATAGAAAAGTACCTGAGTCTGAGAAAAGATGGGGATAACGAATCCTCATGTCGGATTCGGACTCCCAAGTAGCTGCCTCGGCAGGCTGACCCCTCCACTGAACACGGACCGAAGGGTAACTCTTCGACCTCAACTGGCGAACCTGCGTATCTAATATGGCTACTGGATCCTCCTCATAAGTCAGATCCTTGTCCAATTGGACATCGTTGAAGTCAAGAACATGAGATGGATCTGCAGTATACCTCCAGAGCATAGATACGTGAAACACTGGATGCACTGCTGATAGATGCGGTGGCTAGGCAAGTTTGTAGGCCACCTCTCCTACCTTATCTAAAATCTCAAATGGGCCAATGTACCTAGGGCTCAACTTTCCCTTCTTTCCGAACCTCATCACGCCTTTCATCGGCGACACTCGAAGGAATACCTTGTCTCCTACCATGAAAGTTAAATCTCGAACTCTACGATCCGCATAACTTTTCTGCCTGGACTGAGCTATACGAAGCCTATCCGGAATAATCTTCACCTTATCCAAGGCATCCTGGACTAACTCAGAACCCAATAATCTAGCCTCCCCGGGCTCAAACCATCCGANTGGGGATGAAATGATGTGCTCAACTCGATCTGTGTGCCCAACTCTCGCTGAAATACTCTCCAGAAATGGGAGGTAAACTGCGTACCTCGGTCTGATATGATAGATAGGAGCACACCGTGCAATCTGACAATCTCTCACATATAGATCCGAGCCAACTTCTCTGCTAAAGATGAAACCGCCACCGGGATGAAATGTGCCGACTTGGTCAGCCTATCTACCACAACCCATACTGAATCAACCATCCTCTGAGTCCGTGGGAGTCCAACTACAAAATCCATCGTGATACGCTCCCACTTCCACTCGGGAAGCTGAATCTGCTACATCAAACCAACAGGTCTCTGGTGCTCATATTTAACCTGCTGACAATTCAAGCATCGAGCCACATAAGCCACAATATCCTTCTTCATTCTACGCCACCAATAATGCTGTCGCAAGTCCTGGTACATCTT
>MDKH01210816.1:0-10807 GCA_005239495.1 Nicotiana undulata
TGGAAGAATTATGATTTCCTTCTACAAAAAGGAAAACCCAAATATGGTAAATATGTTGTCCTTATTTCAAGAAATAGGAAAACCAAATATGGTTAGAAAATTCGGACAACCCTTAACAATTCTCCCCCTTGGCCTGACAAAATAAATCTGATCCACCTTCTTCACATAGCCGTCAACAGGTCGCATCTCCAAATCTTCGCCACAAAGTTTGTCTCAACAAGAGTAGTACTCCGGTCAAATTTCTCAGATAAAAATCATGATTATCGTCAAATAGGTTGCGGCCAGAACTAAACCCGCCAAGATGAACCTGTCTCGAACCTCGCTCTGATACCACTTGTTAGGACCTAAAAAGTCAGGTGTCATGCGAAAACTAGTGACGCAACAATTGAACGACGATAAACCAGACAATAAAAGAGAAATCTACCAAATGAGACACAAACATTTAACGTGGTTCGGTCAACTAACATACGTCCACCGCGGAAATGAGCAATCCACTATAATAAAAGAGAGTGCAAAATATCGAGAGAACAACCTCACGAAGAGGCAAACACAAGTGACACATTACACTTGTCCCGTAAAGTTCTCCCCCCTAAACACGACTCTCAACCCATATGACTACATTGTGGATGCTACCGAATGAGAAAGAAGGATCCTCAATTTATAGAAGTCCAAACCTTTTTCCTACCAGAAAAAGGACTAGCCAAACATGGAAGAATTATGATTTCCTTCTACAAAAAGGAAAACCCAAATATGGTAAATATGTTGTCCTTTCCTTCAAGAAATAGGAAAACCAAATATGGTTAGAAAATTCGGACAACCCTTAACAGATTAGTTGTACAAAGATGATCGATTTTTGTATTTTATGTGGAGGAACTTTATCAAGAAAAGTAAATTCTATTGAAGGGTTTGAAGTAACAATGTTTTTGTATTTTATTTTTCTTGGAAGACAACAGTCAGGACTAACATGCTGAGAATAATTGACTCGAGAAAATTAATAGTTGGAATTTGGAATCGACTAATATTTCAATTTCTAATATATTGGATCTGCAGTACGTCTAATAGAATGAAAATATGTCACTCTTTCATGTCTTTTTAATGATTAAAATTCATTGTTTTTCTAGCAAATTGAGGAATATTTATTTAGAAATTAAAATCAAACTATTTTGTATTTGTTTAAAAGCCTTTGTGATCAAAGTGCGTGAGATCATATGTGGTGGGAGGTAGAGAAAAGTGTTGATGGTGATAGTGATGAATAGGAGGTGCCGAAGGCAAAGCTTTTTCTTATTGCCAGAGAGAGTTCTCAAAGCTCAGCAGGGAGGAAGAACAAGGAGAGTGAGACAATTAGCTGTTTTCTATTACTAATTATTTTTTATGGTGAGTAAAGAATATTCTTGAGATCTGAAAATGGTATAGTACTGCCATTATGGCTACTGCAATTCTTTCCTGTTCTACTGATTCATTGCTCAATTTGGTTGTTCATTGAGTTAGTATATCTGGCTTGAACCTTTAGGGAAACTCTGCAAAATCAACAATCATAGTTGTCCAGAGTACGGTAGAATTCCTCGGTACGGTCATTTTGGAAGTCCCAAACGCTCTAGCTAGGGTTTTTAGAGGCAACTCTGATTTTGATAATATGCATGTAGGGATGACCAAGAAGGTAAGTCGACATATGCTACTTAGTGATATTCTTGAGGAGCTTCAAGAGGCAAGAAAACAAAAGAAGAACAGAAATAAGGATAAAATGAGAAAATATTTATTTTCTAATAAATTCAAAGGAAATACGAAACTCTGTAGCTTCTGATGTTACTTTTTGCTATTAGCAAGGAAGGAAGGTACGTCCATTTGAAGTAATTTTCTCGTCTACTAAGCTTATGAAGTTTAAGGTAATTGCAATTGATGTGTTGGATAAGGTTAATGACCGTGACACAGAGATCATGACTCTTTATAATAAATGGACAACTGCCAGTAGAAGTATTTTGGCGATTCTCTTACATCCTCTTTGTCTACATTCCTAACAGTCTTACATCAAGTACCCAATATGTGTAGCATAGGAGAGACTTTAAGACATCGTTGGTGAAGAATGTTAAAACACTTCTTTTTTATGCATGGATCGGTCAAATTATCTTTTGTTGTCATTTCATTTGTTCTTGATGAATTTCGTTTCTATCACTCGATCTCCAATACTTTAAATTCGAATACTAACCAATGTAAAGAGCGCAATATGTGCATGGGTAGTGTATCACTAAAGGTGCTGCTGATTTTGTTGTCATGATTGGCAGCTTTAGACTGAAGTTTACACTCACCAAAGATGTTAATTGGTCAGTCCAAATAAGAACAAGAAAAGGCAGCGGTACATTGATATGGTCACTGCTTGATGTCACGACATCCTTTTTCAAGGAACATGGTAAGATCAACTTATGGCATGGTAAATGACCGCAAATTTGGTCAACTCATTGGCCTTTACACAACTTTTACCTATTGGAAAGGTCATTGAAATAAATGTGTTACATATACTTGCACTAATAATATCCCTCTTCTAATCGGTTTTGCTTATAGCAGATTCTGTTTCTTCCCAAGCTCTTTGTTAGCATGGAGAAATTTTGTATCTTTGTCCATACTTGTGGACACACTGCTCAAATTCTGTGGAGAGGTGGCGGCGAAAAAATTGAGAGTAAATTGTATCAGTGTGCATTCAAAATTTGGACCTGAAAATATTTTGGCGCTTCAATTTTCATTGATAACTCTTTAGTTTCATAACAATGTACTGCTATTATTCTCTTTCTTACCCGTTGAATGCTAAAAAGACATTGAATAAGAGGAAAGGGCCATAACGTTATGATGTAAGAAGGATAAGCAACTAGCACGAAAATATCAGCACAATCAGTGTATTTAAGTTGGGCCTGGGCCCGTGCTTAGCACGGGCTGCCCATAACTAGTATAGCAATAAGTTGTAAAAACTACGTGGGAGGCCCTATTTGGTCGCCCTCATACTCACTTTTTAAAAATATTTTAACTTGTTTCCACGTTTTAGACAACTTCAGGCGTCTTTCTCCTTCTCCTTCTCCTCTTTATTTTCTTCTTCTTCTTCTTCGGGTGACAATGATTTTATATGGTGGTTGTAAATATATTTTGATATAGTTTATGATGTTTTACAATGGTGAGTTGTTATGACGCTTTATTTAGTACTATTGTTTAGTGTTTCTTCTTCTTATTTTTCTTAATTGCAAAATGGGTTCATTAGATTTATTGTTGTTTTTACAAATTGATGATTGTGGTTTGTTCCTGATGATATTTGGAGGTTATGTTTCAAATTTGAGCTCATTTGGAGTAGATTTAGATATTAAATTGTATGTTGGATTGTTATAATTCGAAGAACAAATTTCTGTTTTTGGACAATTTTCACTTCAGACTTATTGGCCTTTAGTGCATGAAACCATTGGTTACACTTCAGACCTATTTGGCCTTAAGTGCATCTGAAGTGCAAATTTTCACTTTCAGACTTATTGGCCTTAAGTGCATCGGAAGTGCAATTTTTACTTCAGAGTTATTAGCCTTAAATGCATGAAGCATTGGTTGCACTTCAGACCTATTTGGCATTAAGTTTATCTGAAGTGCAATTTTTTCACTTCAAACCTTTTTTTTTTTAACTTCAGACCCGATAAGTCTGAAGTTGATTGTAAAGTGAGTACGCTTGCAAAAGCAACGTGGGTATAGGTTCAACTGTGACCTCAAAATCGGGTATAAATGCAAAAGTTGTATGCTATATGAGATGTCATTAGTTATTTTTCTTTCTTTCTACATTCATTCTTGCCAATGACATTAATATATTAAATTATTTGTTTAAATATTAACTCAATATTAGTTACTAATAGACATTACAGTGGTCACTTGCTAATCTTTTTCTAGAAGCTAAAGGGTCAACCTCTTCATTTGCAAATTTCCACAGACCGAAATATTTAATTTTTAAATTTTATTATTTTGACAAATCTTTGAAGATTTGTGATTAAAGCATGTATGTGCTACTTGTTTGTTTTCTGTATTAAGTGGCAAAAATAACAACAAATTCATAAGATATTCACAGCCATATCAGGACTTCTGTGGGGGCATGGGTTCTTCTTTTATTGAGTTAGCTAAATAGATATAAATATTACGATTTCAGAAATTATATATTTATTAAAGTAGGGTATACGCGCAGTGGACGTGCTCTAAGAGTAATAATTAATAATATGCTTTACACCTTACTAGCACTGTTCTTTATTCGAAAGTACCTTCTCTTTTTGTTACTATGCTAAGACTTTACTCCCTCAATTAAATTTTTACTTATCAAATATGCATTTTAAAATATTAATTAACGGTTTATTTTACTACTCACCCTTCTTTATGTGAATTACTATGTTTTGGAAATCAAATTTTACTACTAGTACTCCAATAAATTTGAGAAATTATTAACTACTACCTCTGGTTCACTTTACTTGACCTTTTGGCCTTTTCTTATGGTCCATAATATTTGAAAGGAATTAACTTCTTTATTTCAAAGTTGCCCTTGGAGTTAAGAGCCTAGGAATATTTGTCATATTTTCAATAAATAAATTAACGCTAAAATAGTCAATGTCATTATTAATAAATGCTAAAAGTTGAAATCCTTAATATGTGTAAAAACAGTCAAAAGATCAATTAAATGGACCGGAGGAAGTATTGATATGGGTAAAAAAATTAAAAAGTTATTTCTCTCTTAATTTGCCGAAGTGATAAAATAGAAAATATTTCTTTGTATATTGAACAGGGAAAAAGTAACGGAGGGAGCATTAGAAAACAAATGAAGTTAGGGGGGCCAAAAATAAAAAGGAGCAGCAAACTTAATTAATTTAACCTAGAGGAAAATGAGTTGGGCATTCTTTGTATTACATAAATGTAGCTGTCGTACCACAGAGAGACACATGGCTCTGCTCATGAACCAAATAGTATCATGTTTTATAGTTGGCAGTTGGAAGTATGTACAAGGAATGTCCATAAATCTGCTGCAGTACCCCTTACCCCAACACTCTGTGTCAGTGCTGAAACTACGAATTTCTCCAAGGGTGTTAAATTTTAAAAGAAGTTAAAAAAAATTCCGACAAAGGATATTAAATATGTGTTATATACCTCTACAATGTAATATTTTACTTATGTATCCAGTGCAATTTTTCGACGAAGGGTGATCAGTTATGGCCACGTGGTCAATGCAAAAAGAATATTAGTTGAGGTTTGACAATAGGATATGTTTATGATAAAGAAAAGACTAAAACAAGCATCTGGACCCAAAAAAGGAAATATGAAGGGTATCTTAACATTGGATCTTAACAAGGACATGAGACTGCTACCTTGATGTTAAGCTTGATACTACTGTTTGGTATTATGTTCAGCATAATTATGCAAGGTAGAACTTACACTAAATGGTGCTGAAGAATAAAACAATGCCATTCTATTAAAAAGTAATGTTAACCAGTACAAGATTGACCCTGTAGAAAATTGGGTTTTGAAAAGAACTTAATCCCCAGGAATGGTTCATTTTACTACACATGATCAGGAGGCTAATGACTGGATTTTTGTACTTGACTAACAACATTTAAGAATGTACATTGACATATTCTATCGTCCTTGAGACAACGATGCACTAAACCCATTAACAGAACATTTGTCATTATCTTTTGCTGAACCGGCATGGTCCAGATATGTTTCAAACTTAAATGTGGGTTGTTTAGGAGTTGTGCATTTCATTTCACTGTTTAGCATGAGAATTATGGCTGCCATGGTAGGACGATCCCTAGGACATTCTTGAACGCAGAGAAGACCAACATGTAAGCATCGCGTTATCTCTTCTGGAGAAAATGAGTTGATTAATGTCCCATCCATGAAGTCTAATCCCCTTTCTTCACTCCACAATTTCCATGCCTGCAATAGTTGTACACACTCTTATGAGGTTCAATACATAAAAATGAGCGAAGTTGATCAAATAGTAAGACAGCATGTGTACTAACATAATTGAGGAGGTTAAGATTCTCTTCAACGTAATGGAAACTTGAATTCTTCTTGCCACTAATGATTTCTAATAGCAAGACTCCGAAGCTGAAGACATCAGATTTCTCAGAGAATACCCCCCTCAAAGCATATTCAGGGCACATATATCCACTGCAAACATTAGTACTTTCAAAAGTAAATCAAAAGAACAGATATTATTATGATGCAAATTTGGATTGTACAGGTAGCAGGAGATGCTAACAAATTTTTTTACTTCTTGATTACATGTTCATTGGAGGTTCTGTACTCTTATCAATTGAGAAGTACAGCAATATGGTCGCTTACTATGTTCCAGCTACTCGGTGAGTATGCACAAGCTGCTGCTGCTTCTGAAACGTTCTTGCTAAACCAAAGTCTGAAATTTTTGGATTCATCTCTTCATCCAAAAGGATATTGCTTACCTTCAAATCCCGATGGATAATATTAAGACATGAATCTCGGTGTAGATATAGCAGCCCTCTAGCAACACCTTGAATGATGTTGAACCGTTTAGGCCAATCTAGCAATTCTTTCTGTGATGTATCTGATCATTAAATGTACAAAGAGTTAAACAAGTATCACCTATAAGAACCCCTTGGACATGTTAAACATGATGGAAACTTATTTTCTAATTGACTCTACGAGATGGAGAAAAGAACTAGAAGAGAGAAAAACAAGAGCAGCCATACCAAAGAGAAATTTATCCAAGCTTCGGTTTCGCATGTACTCATAAATTATAAGAAGTTCTTCCCCTTCAATGCAGCATCCCAGGAGTCGTACAAGATTCCTGTGCTGGAGTTTTGATATTAGTACGATTTCATTCTTGAACTCTTCTATGCCTTGCCCTGTTCGATTAGAAAGTCTTTTCACTGCTATATCTTGTCCACCTTTTAGCTTTCCCTATACAAAATCCGCCAATTAAGGGTCAAAGGATCAGAAACCTTATTTTACAAACCCCTCCCCTCCCCCAAAAGGAGAAAAAAAATTGTAAGACTCTTCATAATTTCAATAATCCAATCCATGTGGTGCAAGTCCATTATGAACTTGTGTGTCACATTTAAGGTTAAGTTCTGAGGAAAAGTGTAGTTACCTTGAAAACAGGGCCAAATCCTCCTTCCCCAAGTTTGTTGTCTACTTTGAAGTTGTTTGTTGCAGCGGCGATTAACTCTAATTCAATAAGTGGAAGCTCAATCGGATCTTCCTTCTTTAAATTGTCAACCCAGAAACTTTCCAGTGCGTATTCTTTTGAAATGTTGCATGAATCACCTATTCGAAAGCTTATGGTTCCTTTTCTTTTTTGTCCTGTTATAGGAAGCAAATAATTAAAGATCAGGCTAGACGTTCGTTGCATAGCTGTGTCAACAAAACCATCAAGGTAGTTTTATTTGTCAAAAGCATTTTTTTCTTATTCACGTTAGGAGGACATATATCATTACCTGTTTGATAAGCCTTAATTTTGAGCAAACAATATAAAGCGAATCCCAACAAGAGACTGGAAAATACTGCAGAACATATGATTAATGCTCTTTTAAGCTTCCGCTTACCTGGAAAAACTGAACAACATTTCAATAAGCTACTGCAGAGATGGATTATATCATAAAGTTAGTGTGAAACAAAATTAATGTAATAGTTACCTAATTCTGAGTAAGCAAGCCGAAGGAAAAGATCTTCCCCAGAATATGAGTAATCCTGCATATCTAAAAGATCTCCAGACCACATCATACACCTAATTCCTGCCACATAAGCATAAGCAGTGCAAGAGCAATTGTTCAAACATAACCTTTCACATTCACTAGCACTATCAAGGCGAAAAATAGCAGCAAGATCAGGCAGTTTCAGTCCACTAAACTTCAAAAAACCGTCCTGCTGTCCAACCCCTGGAGACGTGCCCTGTCTCTTTCGCTGACATAGTAATTTAGTTCGCCTCACACAACCACCTGTCCAGTTCCCTCTGCTCCACTCGTCACTAGACCGTGGCACAAACCCTGTTAAGCAGCTGCAAGTTGGGAGTTTATATTTGCTGCAGATAGCGGAAGGTCCACAAGTATTATATATATCACATGGTGCATGTACCATCTTAGCATAGACTTCCCAAGCTGGAGCTCCATCCGTCCACTGAATAACTTGAACAGATCCCGTAGACTGAAGTTCCACGAAAGTTAGAAATGAAGTATTTGGAAGAAAGGTGAAATATGCAGTTCCCTGTTGAAAATCTTGCTGAAAGACAAACTGAATTATATAGGCTGCTGAATCAATATAGGGAAGACCAATGAACTTCAGTCCATTCCACTCCCCGGTTCTGTAGTAGGGAGTAGATTTGTTCCATATGAAAAACTGAGGAGAAAGTTGCTCCGAGATTCCAATAGAAAAATTTCCCTGTGAGGGGTCACTTTCCTTTTGCCAAGAAGATAAGAGCCATCTCTCCCCAGTTATCCTGTTGAACCCTATTTTCATTCCAGGCAAGAAAGTATCACAAGGATAATCGAAACTCTCAAAGAAGCATTGACCTGAGATATTATCTTTAAGCACCAAATTCCCACTGTCCAGGAGAACAACTTCAACTGTGTTATTAGTGGGGACATACACATTGGTTGACCAGATGACATTCTGTACACCATCAAGAATCACCAAGTTTCCATTTTTGCTAATTGATAGACTTGCAGCGGAATCAGAAACATTAAGTGGACTTTCCCTGTTTGCAACCCACACAACTTTACGAGGAGGAATATTCTTAAACCATATCCCCAGGTACGTTTTACTGGAATTGGCAGGACTAAAGAATCCCAATTCAAAAACCTGACTAGCAGAGGTTAAAGTATCTCCTACTAAGAGCTTTTGTGATTGCAGAATGGTGTCTGAGGCATTGCAATAATATGATTGAATGATACAGTACGAAAGAAGAGAGATCAGAAGTATTTTCCAAGCTTGACAGAATCCCATTTTCTTAAATGATAGACTTCTATAATAACAAACATCAAGGGACACTTAAAAGAGAGAGTCACAGGTCAATTATCAAATACCAAATATAGGGACTCGAAACAAGAACGAACATAGCTGGAATTCGCTAAGTAATTCAAACATGGAGACTGATATTATTATATAAAGAAGTATCAAGTTTATCAGGATGTCCAAAAAACTATTCAGAACATTTTGGGCTGTGAATGATTTTCTATCCCCCTTAGATAAAAATGAGATTTGAAGTCAAATTTGAACTTATCCATGTATTTAGCCATAAGCATATGGTAAGAGGGCGAGGGACTATAAGGGGAAAAACTTGGGATAGAAGTCACTATAACTTGTCTTACTTTGTCCTGAGCTTATTTTGGACTTAAGAATAAAGTCCACATCTGGGAATAAAGATGTTATCTTTAACAACTTGTTTGGATAGTTGTTACCTATTTTATTGTATCGTATTGTTATTTTAATACGATGTTTGTTGTGATTGTTACTTAAATTTTATTGTATCGGATCGTTAAATTCGTCGTTACGCAACGACAAAATGTGCTACTTTATGTAACGACCGATTTGGTGTGGTCGCATCGTTACCTTGCCTCTTTCTCTCATCTCATCCTTCATTATTATTAAAGAATTTTATTTTATAAGTTTCCCTATCTTTTTATAAAATAAGTTTACCCCATTTCATAATTTTTCTTTATAATAGTCCAAGTTTATTCTTCATATTGATGGTGTGATATCATGAAACAATGACAAACAATACAATCTATCCAAACATTGTATTCAACAAACGATACAATACAATACAATACAATACGATGCATTATGAAACGATATGTAACAACCAACCAAACAAGCTGTAAAACGGCAACTTAAAAAGAAAAGAAAAAAGGGACAGTAGGAAATAGGCTGACCTGAATAGAGCAATTGTCAATTTCTCCCCTGCAGCTAGTAAGAGGAGTAGGTAAGGAAATGAGTGAAGCTGTTAAGTGCAGATGAAGGTGCGTGTAATGTGATGGAGAGGGAGGAGTTTATTAAGGAAGGAGGGAATGGGAAGAAAAGGAAACGGGTCCAATTTACGGTTTTTGAAAAATGGGAAAACGTGTAGGGAAGTTGAAGGGTGGAGAGACGGATGTGATTGATGTGTCGCTGAAAAGGTGGAGAGAGAGAAGGAATAGTGGCAGTAATAATTAATGCAGTTACCTTTTTGATGGAGAGGGAAAGAACACATATACTTACTAACCTGGCGTAAGGGAACCGGGCCCCTTACATGTTTTATTTTAAAAGAGATCCTTCAGTCTTTGAATGGTCTATGATGCTGCTTCATTGAGTTCTGTAATCACCATGCGTGTCTACCTGCAACGGTATTTAGGTGAGTTAGACTTTGCCAGGAAAACACCTTAGCATCTTATTCCCAAGTATATCATTTTTAGCCATAAGAGAACCAGGTTCCTAGTTAGGTCTAAGCAGGCCCAGCGCTAGTCTGTTCTTCTCAAAGTGTTCTCTTCCAAGAGCTTTGGTGAAAATGTCTGCAATTTGATCTTCAGTGCAGCAGAATCTCATGCAGATGTGTCCCTTTTCAACATTGTCTCTGAGGAAGTGATGTCTCACATCAATGTGCTTAGTTCTTTTGTGTTGAACATGGTTTTTTGCCATATTGAGTGCACTTGTGTTGTCGCATAGGAGTGGAATGATGTCAATGAAAACTCCAAAATCCTCCAATTGTTGTTTGATCCACAACAGTTGAGCACAACAAGAAGCAGCTGCAACATATTCTGCTTCAGCTGTGGATAGTGCTACTGAGTTCTGCTTTCTT
>ML285393.1:0-30237 GCA_005239495.1 Nicotiana undulata
TTTCAAATGTATGTGTACTTAGACTAAAATCCCCTATTATTTGAACCATATTTGTTTATTTGCGAATTGTACAAAATTCACAAAAGCTATCTGGCCGGGAACCACACTTGTGGATCCTGAGGGGTGCCTAACACCTTCCCCTTGGGATAATTTCAAGCCCTTACCATGTCTCTGGTTATCCAACGTAGTGGTAAATGAACCTTTGATAGGTGCCCTAACGCACCATAAAAACTTTTTAGGTGGCGACTCTTCAAATATGCAAACTCCCTTTCCAAAAGGAACGAGTTGTCCCAACCAATGTCATAAATCCTTTTAAACCGGCCCCAAAAGGAGTGCTTAGGGAAATAGGGGCGCGACAAACGTCCCAAATATCAACCAACAGAATGCCCAAAACCCAGCACCTCCTCAAAACACACCAAACCAGCATCCACAAAATCCTCCCGCGCCTCATCAATATGCCACACCTCCCCAAAATCCTAATCTTCCACCAATACCAACTCCTCCTCAGCACCAACATCATCCAACCCAGTACCCACAAACTACCACCTACCATACTCCTCAAAATACACCACAACCTACCCCCGATCCACATAACTCAACCAATGATCACCACTATACCCAAATCCCCGGTATCCATAAGAAAAACCCATATACGTAGAAACTCTAACTCACCCTGCACAACAAACCCCATACACGCCATAACCTGCCAAGAAGGACCTGCACATAAAGAATATGGCAGAGGAACTTAAGAAGCTCACAAGTCGAGTCCAAGGCGTGGAAGGGGGTAAAGGCATTGAGGGTTTAAACTATGAATATTTGTGTATTTAGTTGGACGTAAAACTGCCAGAGGGTTACAAACCTCCCAATTTCGAGATGTTTGATGGAACAGGTGACCCAAAGGTGCATCTGAGAACATATTGTGACAAGCTCTTAAGAGTTGAAAAGGATGAAAGAATTCGCATGAAATTATTCATGGGGAGCCCCACTGGAGACGCCCTATCTTGGTATATCAGTAAAAATCAAAAGAAGTGGGTTAACTAGGTAAGTATGGCATCAGATTTCATGGATCGGTTCAGTTTTAATACGAAAAATGCACTAGATGTCTTCTAAATTCAGAATCTTAAGAAGAAGCCAACAGAGTCTTTTCGCGAGTATGCTACTCAGTGGAGATCGGAGTCTGCAAAAGTAAGGCCGACATTGGAAGAAGATCAGATGAACAAATTCTTTGTCCAGGCCCAAGATCCGCAATACTACGAGAGGTTAATGGTTATTGAAAATCATAAATTCTCTGACATCATAAAATTGGGACAAAGAATTGAAGAAGTAATTAAAAGCGGGATGGTAACCAATTTTGAGGCATTACAAGCCACCAACAAGGCCTTGCAGTTAGGAGGCATATCTAAGAAGAAGGAAGTAGGGTCCGCGATGGTGGCCCAAGGTCCGAAATCTCCTCTTACATACCAAACACCTCCACCCACATATCAGCCCTCACCTCCCAGAAACCCACAACCCGCCACCGCCTACCATACTTATAACACCCTGTCAGCATATTACCACTCGCCGCTAGCCCGTTAAAACTATCTGAAACCCAGATCAAACTTTGACCGTAGGCCTCCCAGACAATACACCCCTATTTTTGAACCTATTGATCTATTATATGAGAGACTGAAAGTTGCTGGTTATGTCACTCCTATTCCCGTTGTTGCCATGGAAAACTCCTCTCAATGGGTCAATCCAAATAAAATATGTGACTACCCTGGCATGAAGGGCCATACCATTGATGAATGTCGCACTCTGAACGACAAGATCCGGTCGCTAATTGATACCACGGTAATACAAGCAAAGGAGGTTCGGTAGGGTCAATTGGGCTCATTTGATAAAGGTATGATCCTAAGAAACCTACGTTCACTCTTACCCCTATTGTGGTACAGATACAACCCCAATCGAAATTGAGGTAGCCGCACAGACTTCATTCGAGGTGGAAGTAACAACACCTGCAGTTGCGCCTGCTCCGTTTGAAGTAGAAGTGACCACACCCTTCACTGTGATGGTAGCACCCACAAAATCCTTAAATTCCAAAGTCGTACCATGGGACTATGTTGCAGAAGCAAGAAGGAAAGTAAAAGGAAAAATGGAGGAGACAGGTGCATCACAAGGGATAACCAGGACTGGTAGAGTCTACACACCTGAGCACCTAGGGGGAACAAGTAAAGAAGCTGCTTCCAAGCAGCCTATCATTGAAACTGGCCCGAATGATCTTTGGAGAAAGGTGCAAGTGAGGGAATACTCTGTAGTGGACCATCTGAACAAAACCCCTGCTCTGATATCCATTCTATCATTACTGTAGAATTCTGAAGCACATTGGAATGCCTTGATGAAGGTATTGAACGAAGCTTACGTGCCCAACAATATCACCAGTGGGGAAATGGCTAACATGGTAGGAAAAGTACTGGAGAGCCATAAGATCACTTTCCATGAGGACTAATTGCTGCCGGAAGGATTAAGCCACAACAGGGCGCTGCATATCACGGTATAGTGTGAAGATAAATTCATTTCCAAGGTTTTGATATATGGAGGTTCCAGTCTCAACATCTTTCCATTGACGACTTTGAAGAGACTGGGCAACGGATTACATGAAATACAGGCAGGAACTATGAACGTAAAAGCATTCGACGGATCTCAAAGGTCCATGATCGGGGAAACCAATCTTTTCTTACAAATGGGTCTGACTTAGTTTGATGTTGAATTCCAAATAGTCGACATACCAGCCTCATAAAACTTATTGCTGGGAAGACCTTGGATACATGCCACTGGGGTTGTAGCATCCACTCTGCACCACGCAGTGAAGTTTGAATGGAACCATCAAGAAGACCTTGGATACATGCCTCGAAGCAAAACCCTCTCTCCCACCATAAATGCTATATCAGGAACCTTCCGATCAGCATAATCCTTCTGCCTAGACTGTGTTGTATGAAGCTGATCCTGAATCAACTTGACTTTCTCCAAGACATCCCGAACCAAATCATTGCAAACAACCTAGCCTCTCCCGGATCAAACCAACCAACTGGAGAACGGCACTGCCACCCATATAGGGCCTCGTAAGGAGCCATCTGAATACTCGATTGGTAGTTGTTACTGTAGGAAAACTCTATAAGCAGCAAGAACTGATCCCATGAACCCCCAAATCCGTTACACAGGCACATAACATATGCTCTAAGATCTGAATGGTGCGGTCGGACTGCCGTCTGTCTGGGGGTCAAATGTGTACTCAACTCAACTCGTGTGCCTAACTCACATTGCACGGGTCTCCAGAAATGCGATGTGAACAGCGTGCCTCGATCAGATATAATAGACACCGACGTGCCATAAAGATGTACAATCTCATAGATATAGATCTTATTCAGCTGCTCTAAAGAAAAGGTAGTCACCACCAGAATGAAATGTGCCCACTGCGTCAAATTTCTTCAAAGTCTGTGGGATCCCAACAATGAAATCCATGGTAATACGCTCTCATTTCTACTCGGGGATCTCAAGTATCTTAAGAAAACCGTCTGGCCTCTGATGCTTGTACTTCACCTGCTGGCGGTTCAAGCACCAAGCCACATACTTCATTATATCTTTCTTCATTCTCATCCACCAGTAATGTTGCCTCAAATCTTGATACATCTTAGCGACACCCGGATGAATGGAGTACCGTGAACTATGGGCCTCCTCAAGGATCAACTCACGCAACCCATCCGGCCCTGCATTTGCAACACCCTGTCATCTCCGATGGAAACCTCCTTGGCATCGCCATGCTGCACCGTTTCCTTAAGGACAAGCAAATAGGCTAGTCATATTGACGCTCTCTTATGCGCTCATACAAAGAAGATCGAGAAACCACGCAAGCTAGAACCCGGCTGGGATCTACATCCAATCTCACAAACTGATTGGCCAAAGCCTGAACATCCAATGCTAATAGTCTCTCACTAACTGGAATATATGCGAGGCAACCCATACTCTTTGCCTTCCTACATAAGGCATCGACCACCATATTGGCCTTCTCGGGATGATACAGAATAGTGATATTGTAGTCTTTCAACAACTCTAACCACCTCTGCTTCCTCAAGAATGGCATTAACATGGAGTGATTGCATTCAAGATTATTAGTGCAGGGAATGAGTCAATACACTTAATTAATGAACGGTTAAAAAAGATTACATATTTCGTGATTCAAGGAAAGTTTTTAACAGTCAAATCCGATGCAACACTATAAATTAAAGATCAACCGAGAAGAACACTTCGTAATAAAATTGAAACAAAATACAGAAGAATGGGAGAAGCAGCAAACATGAAGTTTGAACTGCAAATTGCAATCATGTTTATGATGATTTTTGCTGCTGAGGGGCTAACTGATGTACAACGATCCATTCGTAAAAGCGAGGCAAAGTGTGGCATTGGTCAAGAATGTTTCAATGACTGTAAAAATCACAATGTTGTGCCTGTGAATGTGCAACACCAAATTTACTATTATAAGATTGGTTGTTTTTCAGAGAAGTGTTCTAAATTCCATGTAAATGACAAGCGAAGAGAGACTTGTTTGGAGGATTGTTCCACAAGGCTTGTTCTATCTGTTGTTTGAATATCTCAGAGTGTTGTGAATCCTTCATTGTAGCTCCCAGAATAGTTATTACGTTTGTTTGCGACAAGCTAATCTTTTTTGACTCATAGTTGCACTGAAAATAACATGCAACCTACTGCAACAAGTTAAATTACACTAATTGTATAAAAAATTACTATCTTCGTCAGTGTATACAAGTTAAAACCTATCGTATACAAAAATATGGCATATAGATTTCTACGCAATACTATAGGTGCTGAGCTGGCTTGTTTTCAACAGAAAGAAAAATATTCATCTTTAATTTACAGGGTGGCTCGCTTATACTCTATCATAATTATTCACACTTGAGAAAGCTTTTTGCTTTTCTGAATCATCATCCAACTAGTTCCTTCAGCCAGCTCCAAATTCTTGAAATATTTTCTATCTTTAACTTCATACTTGCATTAATTCGAGCTTCTGCTTGAGCGGGAGTTTCTTCCTCAGTTGATCTTGCTACAGTTCCAGAAAATTATAATCCGGCAAAGAACTTGTGGGGATTGACAAATATATAGAAATAAAACATCTAACCATTTTTTATATCGTCTTCGGCTTGCTTCTTTAACTGATTCTGGAAGGACTTAGCTGCCTTGAAAACATTTATTGGTGATTCCCAACCTTGTCCATAAATTCCATGCCCATATTTTCGTTGAGGACGACTGAGGTGTTCGAGTACTCTTAATTCTTCAGTGTCCACCCAATGGATACAATTTACAGTGTCTTTATTTTAGAGACAGATCTAGGGTGACTTCTGCTGCAACTGAACTATTGCTTTCGGTTAAACCTAAGTATACATACGTAAGAAAATTATAAATGTCTAAATATAATAAAATCATATTCATTGTATTAATTAAACCCATATCTAAAGAGTATACATAAAAATAAACAAGAATTTTTGTGTATCTTTTGCAGCTGAAAAATTAGACAGATGGCTAAGAAATCGTCTCCCAAAAACTACTCAGTTTTTTAGTGAAACTATAGTTGTTTCACAAACTAAATGTCTTACTAGCAGCATAAAATCATGTTTGAGTAGTCTAAGACACTTAGTCCTTCGCTTTTCCTTCAAAAATACACAAGACACGAGGTTTGTTGAACAAAACACTAAATTTCATTCAAAATTTTCAACTGCAAAAAGCACAAAATTCTTGTTTACTTTATCTGCGTCTAATTCTAATACATTCTGAACCCACTGACACTAAATTCTAAATTTGTCTTGACTTTATTTCATACTTTGAGCATTTTAGGTTAAATTTGATGGAGGTGTACCTGTATGTGTGTGTCATCATCACCATATTGGACCTTCACACGAGCTCTCGCAAGAGCTTCATCCATTACAAAGGTGTTTCTTTCATGGTGCACACACTCCCTGCACCCTGCAACAATTCATTCTCAAGTTCAATGTCACATATTATGCAACATATAGAAAACCAAGAGACTGAAACAGGACAATATATTAAAGTAGAAAGTTACCTATACAAGTATTCTCGTCAACAAATAAAGCTTGAGGTCTCAAAGGGCCTTTCCAAGAAGAGAAGATCCTTCCCCATTTCCAACTCTAATTTGGCCAATGGAAACATCATACTCTCTTCTAAGATCCTCTCTCATCAATACCTTGTATGCTTCATTCAGTACTAGGGTGTAATCATGACCCTGAAACCATTTAATACATATTTCAAGCTATGGTATATATATGTTTCTAACTCCTTCGAGGTCTGAAGGGAATCGTGATGTAGACCTAAATGATGAGAGATAAGGATTCGAACCCAAAATTGTTGCATGTTCTCATATCTCGTCAAATAAATATATTAAAGTACGATGACTTAAAGTTTTAAATTTGTATTTCCTAGGACACTATCTCAATATATATTCGCTGGTTATTTTATCTGTCATTATTAGCAAATAGAGGTATGGAGTCCCAGTGAGTCTATCTTGATTGGGATGATTATAAGGACTGCCCTTCCTTGAATGAAGAAGAAATTAACCCAAAAGCCATCTTAATAAAAAGAGTCTTAGTTCATATTTCCAGAAAAAGAAGAAACAACTATAATAACAACATGAGCTTCATTCTAACTAGTGCGTGCAATTTAAGAACTGTTCCATCGAAAATGTTGGTACCCATGATTTGAAAAGTACAAGTAGTACCTTTTGGCCTGCAATATCTGGATGATAAATCTTTTGGAGTTTCCTATAGGCTTCTTTGATCTCTTGAGGACTTGAATCAATAGTTATTCCTAGCAACTCATAGTAATTCTTCTTTCTTCCTTGACTTGCCTCTGCTTCTCTCATACAGCAACTCACTCCTGTGAATTTCTGGCTCCAAAAACTTAAAGATTTGGGCTTATTGTGGGGGAATTGGTTTTGAAATCTCACATGCCTTAGTGAAGAAGCTCTATGTACTGGAATTACCGAAACTTCCATGTTTTCTTGTGGCTTTTACACATAAAGAGTTTTTGGTTTAGATTCAGAAAGAAAATTTGGCTGAAGATACTTTTTTGTCTAGTACACAAAGATATTTTGTTTTCACTGAAAATGATCCTTTTCTAACGCTTCGCCTTTTCCCTCCAATTTGGTGGATAATCTGTTGAGAAGTTGAAAACGATGCTAGAAAACAAAACTAAGTCAACTGTCTTTTCTTCTCCTTTTAATAGAAAGATAAGAATGTGATGTTTTTGGAAGTGAATACAGATATTTGTAGCATGATATTATTGTCACAACAGAAAGAACTCCCTTTACCCTAAAATTGGATAACAATTGTATTTATACGCGATTTTAAGACTACGTGATATAACTTGATATAAATTAAGAAAATAGATTAACATTGAAATTGACGTTAAAAGAAATAAATGCAAACAACACGAATCGAATAACCTTGGCCCTCGAGTTCTATCACCCTTGAACTAAGAGATGTTTCAGCTGATATATGAATAGCGTAACAAGATAATGAAAGCTAGAAAATGACAGTATGTTGCTTTATGATGCGTTGATGTAATGTGTTTTATAAATGATCATATCCTCTTTATATAGTAGGGGGTCCTACTCTTGATACATTTCTATATGGGGTGAGAAATCTCATGATTAGCTAATTAATCGGTCTATCCTTGATACGTGCCTTGATTTCCGCCTTGATCTACAACCGATCGTACATATTTCTTCCTTCTATTATTCGGCTTAGAAAATTTCCCTCGGTCTCGCCTGATCTCGATTTTGTTCGGTCCCGCGGTCTAGAACTTAACGATATAACCTAACTTGATGATATAACCTCGCATTTTCGTTCGATATAATTCCAGGTCGAACCTTAACCTATCATATTCCAGTCTCGATTATTCGCACAGAGGGCGAGCCAGGTTTTGATCGTATACAAACCCATTCTCTCCGAAGCATAATAATTCATTATATTTATCATCATATTAATTAATAGTTGTGTGCTTTATATTATTAGTTTCTTGAGCATGTGTATGCCGAGTCATTTAGTACATGATTTTATAAAATAATATTAATTCTATTAAAATAAAAAGTTTTATTAATAATTAGACATGACAAAATATAATGTACAAGTTTCATAGAAACATGTTATTTTATTTTATTTTATGAGTTACAAACATGTAATGAAGTATATCTCACTTAATACTTTCTCATAGAAGATATTTCTGGTGTATGTTCATATCATTCATTTTGATTCTTCTATCATGATCATGGCTTTTCTTGTTGACATTGATATAATGATATCCCTCTTTCTAGTATAACATAAAGTGGGCCACGTGACAAAACATGTTTGTAACGATCAGACCAGTCGTTTTGAGTTTTATAGTCGCGTTCTCCCATTTATTGCTTCTTCTATGTTTATTTGTGGTTATGTGACATGTCAAAGTGGTTGGTTTGGCTCCGTGGATGATTCAGAGTGAATTTGGGACATTTAGTCTCAAGGTTGGAGGCTTAAGTTGTTAGAGTTGATTGGAGTTTGACTTTTATGTAGACGATTTTAGAATGGAGTTTTGATGGTTCCGATAGCTATGTGTGGTGATTTTGGACTTAGAAGTAAGTATGTAAGTTGATTTGGATGTATGTAGGTCGTTTTATCTTGAATTTGCAAAAGTTGGAAAATTGAAGGTTTGGAAGGCTGAGAGATTTGATCGAAAGTTAACTTTATTGATATTGGGATCGAAATTTTGTTCTGAGAGTTGGATTAGGTTCGTTGTTTCATTTATGACTTGTGTGCAAAATATGAGGTCAATCGGAGTTCGTTTGGTATGATTCGGCATTACTTTTAGAAGTTAGAAGTTCATTAGGCTTGAATTGGATGCGGTTCGTGATTTCGATGTTGTTTGATGTGATTTGAGGCTTTTACTAAGTTCATATCATATTTTAGGAACTGTTTGGATGGTCCCCGGGGGCCTCGGGGGTGATTCGGACTAAGTTCGGCTTCATTTTTTGCCGTGAGGAACTATTGATCTGATATTTGGCGTGTCCTTCATCACGATCCTGACATGGTGGTCGCATTCGTGTTGTGTTCCTTGGTGGAAAATGGTTTTATTCATCGAGTTCACGAAGAATGTGATATGACCGCAATGGTTAAGAGGAGTTGTGCATCGCAATCGCGAGAGGAGTGTCGCGTTCGCGTCAAAGGGTGAGGTCGGCTTGGGCACCAGGCCTTAAGACTTCATGTTCGTGGTCAGGGAGACGCGTTCGCGTAGGCATTGCTCTGTGAGGCATCGCTTTTGCGACCTGGGATCGCGTTCACGAAGGAGGAATTGGCAGTTGGGGAGGTTTTTGTTTCACGGACGCGAGACATCTTCCGCATTCAAAGAGGAGCATCTAGGCAGCAGATTTAAAAACCCAAACCGAGGATTAGAGTATTATTTATGCGTTACAGAGCTCGGTTTTGGGTGATTTTGGACGAGATTTTTAAGATTTAGATCGAGGTAAGTGTTTTTTTACTCGACTTTGTTATTATTTCATGATTCCATCTTAATTTTTAGCATCTAATTAGTAAATTAAAGTGAAGAAATGAGAAATTTCGCGGAAACGTTTAAAAAATAGAAAATGGATGTTTGAAGGTTGATTTGATGTCGCAATTGAATGAATTTGATATGGTTGGACTTGTAATTTAATTGGTGTCTAGTATTTATAAATTTTATCGGGTTGCGAGGTGCGGTCCCGGGGTTGGCTTTTTGGTATTGGTTAAATATCTTGGATTTATCATAAGAAATCGATTCCCATAGCTTTTATTGATTATATTCAGTTGTTTGTGACTAGATTCGAGTCATTCGGAGGGAAATTCACGTGGCAAGGGTTTGCTGGATCATTCAGTTGCACGTTTTGTGGTAAGTAACACTTCTAAACTTAGAATTGAGGGTATATATATCCCTAGAAATGTCCTATTTGGTTTGTGTTAGGGTGACCCATATGCTAGGTGACGGGCGTATGGGCGTGCACTATAGTAATCATGATCCGGGTGGATTATTTATAGTGTGTTTATATCAAGCCTTGTTTTATCCGTGTAATTCCTACGTGTTAGAGTAATTGAGTTGTGATTCATGTTAGAAATCATATTTAGGTTATATGCTTATTCGATTGAGACCCAATGAGGTTATTTCTGCTATTTTGAGTTATATGCTTTAACTGCATTATGTATTCAGTCATGATTTTTCATTTGCATATCATATCTCAGTTGTTATCATTCACTATTACATCTAATGTTATCACTGTTTGGGCTGAGTGGTAAAAGATTTGTGAGCCCTTGAGACTTGAGAGATTAATGACTGAGGTGGGTTGAGAGCCGTGATGTGAGTGTTATAATCGACTGGGTTACACGTTGCAGCAGACCTTATTGGCTTATTTATTATTGTGGATCAGGCTGCACGTCGTAGCAGGCTTAATATTAGCACTTAGGCAGGATACGCCCCTCTAGAGTCTGACATACCAGCAGTGAACGCGTGCACATAGATATAAATACACGTGCTTTAGTGAGGGGAATTAATGTCAGGCACCCGTACAATGTTGAGTGATTATGTGTGAATAGTATGACCATTTGGCAAACAAATTGAGTATTTCTGAGAGAGTGAGTACTTGGGGATATCACCGTGAAATCAAACATTTGACATTCATATTTGACATGTAGGCATAGAGATGTACCATTCCTCATGCCAGTTATACTTGACATGTTCTAATCAGTGTTGTCCTTTAATGTGAACTTGGAAGCATGCCTGAATTTCTATACCCTGAACGAGTTGATTATGGAAATTTCTCTAAGTTATTCATTGCCATTGTCGTTATTATATATGTGTTGTGATTATATTGGTTCTGACTATATCTTGTTGAGATCGTTATTGCTTTCAGCCCAAGGTTAGTTTAGTTACTTATTGAATACATGGGGTCGGTTGTACTCATTCTACACTCTGCACTCCGTGTGCAGATCCAAGTACATCTGGATGTGGTTATTGCTAGATCTGTGTAGGTACCTATTCGGAGACTTTGAGGTAGCCGCTACGATGCCCGTAGACATTGATTCTCCTTTCTTTTATTTTCTTCAGTACTACTCTATCATTCAGACAGTTGTATTATAGCTTGTATGTTGAGATTTAATAGTGCTCGTGTACTCGTTAACACCTGATTTTAAGGTTCTTGTAGTAGTTTATTCAGTTTCTTATCATATATTTATGAGTTTTCCATTGTTGAATTTATCAAAATATACTTTATTCCAGATGTTAGTTGTTATGGGATTGTCGGCATGCCTATCAAGTTTGTTAGGTGCCATCACGATTGGTTGAAATTTTGGGTCATGACAATGTTATTGTAGATTATAATCCACATTGGAAATTGTTGACTCTGTGTTTTATTTATCATCATTGGAAAGAATAAGTGTGCAGGAAATTACTGCAGACAAAGTTGAAAGGATAATCTTGATTTTCAAGGAGACAATGTTGAATTATTTTAATTTTCGGTAAAAAAAAATTATATTCGATCAAGTATACCTATGTATAACAGTTATTTTTTGGACTCTCATCTAGCTCTCCTTGATCATCCTCTACCCTTCTAGTTCTAACAAACATACCAAAAAAAAAATCGTATCTTCTAATCCTAGACATGGAAGTTATTAAAGTTCTCCTTGAATTTCTTTAACTTCATATATAGTAAATAAAGGCAGCAAAAAGAAATCCCAATGCTTCTGGTTTTGGTCTGCTGTTATTTGTTCTCATAGTCAACCACTTAATCTCATCTTCCCATATTTTTGGTTTTCTCCTTTAACCCATCCAAGCTAGTAATCCAAATTTGTTTCAAGTAGGCACAAGTGAATAAGTGTAACAATCCAAAGGCCGTTTTAAGTTCTAGAACCATTTTCCCATATTTAATATTTCTTGTAGGTTCTTTTTTTATTTTATAACTTGTGGGATGGAAGGTAGGTTTCCCGGGAGGGTCAAGAGTAACTTGGAACACTTAGTTCTATTTTGGAAGCCTTAAGTTGTGAGAGTTGACTAAGTTTGACTTTTGAGTATACGGACTTAGAATCGAGATTTAAAAGTTTCAATAAGTTTGCAAGATGATTTTGGACTTGGACGTGTGTTTGATTTTGGTTTTGGAGGTTCCTAGGAGAATTCGACCCCATTTGTCGAAAGTTGGCATTTTGAAGCACTTTGAAGTTCATAAGTTTAGGCAATAGTTGACTTTGATGTTATCGGGCTTCTATTGGTGTTCTAGGAATGTGGATAAGTTTACATGATTAAATGGAACTTGTATGCAAAGTTTTTTTGAGATCTGGAAACCCTAGGTATGAATAACACGCTTAGTCAAAAGTTTAAGAGCATATGAACTTAAGAGAGTTCAAGGAGTGATTTGGATTTTAATTCTTAGATGTAATATTTGTGTCTGAGTGTTGTGGCCTTGAATTGGTCTGGTTAGTATTTATGAACTTCTTGGTATATTTGAAGGGGTCATGAGAGAGGGGAGGGGTGAGTTTCGGACAATCTGGAGCATGTTTTGGGATTGCTAGTTTTTTATTGTGCCTAGTGTGCTTCACGATCACATAGTAGGTTTTGTGGCAGGGGCTGTTTTACTCTTCGTGATCGCATAGTTGGAAATGCGATCCCATAGAAGAGCTAGAGGGGATGAGGCTTTTAGTTTTTGCGGTCGTGTGGCGTTATTTCCTAATCGTGTAGCTTTGGGCAAGTGAGGCATCATGATAGTAAGGCTAGGTCTGCATTCGCGTAGAATGATTAGCCGGGAGTAGATTGTGCTTCACAATCGTGTGGGCACTTCTGTAATCGCCTAAGGGTGAGTCTGGTAGTGCTTCTGGATCGCAGGAGTAGTTTCACGAAAGCGAAGAGCATTTTCTCTTCTAGGGTATTATAAGGCTAGAAATTTTGGGATTCATCCATTTTTTAAATTTCTATGTTTTGGAGAACGAGAGGAGGAGATTTTGAAGAGAGATTTGACCAAAATCTTAAGGGTAAGTAATTCCTACTTAATTTATATCATATATTGTGATTCCCCGTGGATTTTTATATCTAACATATGTAATTTTAAAGTGAAATTTTATGTTTTGTCTACAACTAAAGAATGGATATTTTGGGGTTTAGGGTATTGATTTAGACTGGAATTTAGAATCTAATCACATATTTCAACTTATGGGGTTATGGGTCAACATGATCTAGTCTCAAACTCGTACTTTGACCATGTGAGCCCTGGTTGACTTTTGTTGAAGCTTAAGAATTGACTAAAGACTGAAACTTTTGTTTGAAATTAATTCTATGACTTTATTTAACCTTATTTAAGTATAATTTGGCGAGATTTGAGTCGATTGAAGGTAACTTCTAAGGGAAAGAGGTATTGGATTGTTATGATTATTCTGTGAAGATTTAAGTATCTTAGTTAACCTCGACTTGAAGGAATTTATTGTAAATAGTCTTGTGTGCTATGTGCTTGGGGTGTTGGGCAAATATATGTGCATGGTGATGAGCGTATATATGTATGGTGATATTATAGTATGCTCCGGAGGAAATTAGACTATTTATGCCTCGTCTTGCTTCATGTATTATTCTCTTATTCTTTAATTGATTTTGAGACTACTTGATTATTCACCTTTTTGTTAAAGATCATGTTGAGGACTTATAATGAGGTTTGACATTTTAATGCCAAATACATACTTTTTTCTCGCATATTGTATCATATTTATTCTTCTCTCATGCTCATATTTATACGTTCTACCATGCTTGTTATTGATATTTATATGCTTGATGAGGACGAGAGATATTGCAAGATAGGTATTTTCGTGCAGTGAGGATGAGAGATATTAACATGATAGGTGTTTTCATATAACTTGCAATAATATTTTTGCAATGGTTGTTTATGTGTGCTGAGGATGAGTAATATTTTCACCATGAGCGTTTTAATGCAGTTAGGATAAGAAATATATGCACGGTTGGTATTTCGTGCAATCTATCATGTTACTATGTGCATATTCATTTTATGCGGTTTGAAGGCTTGGATCATACTGCTCATATGTATCATTCCTTATATGTGGATTCAGTTCTTGGACTATTGGACTATGCAGTAACTGCGGTAATCGAGAAACATGCTTGCTTTTTCACTTATTTGTGCCATTACATATATTCCTTCCTGTTTATTACTTGAACAACTTTATAAAGTGAGTGTATTGTCTTATCCTCATCACTACTTCATTGAGGTTAGGCTCGATACTTACCGAGTACATTGAGTCAGTTTTACTCGTACTATACTTCTGCACTTCTTGTGCAGATTCATGTACTGATACCAGCGTAGTCCTGAAAGATGCTTAGCTATTGACATTGGAGACTCGAGGTATGTATACCCGTTTGCAGGCCCTTGAGGTCACCTTCCTTGTCTTTATTATGGTTTCTTGATTCAGACAGTATTGTATTGACTGTGACACCAGTTCAAGGGTTGTATGGTGTTCGGTATTTCTACTTGAGTTTCGGATTTAATATCTATGACATGAATCTATTTTAGAACATGGTTATAGTTCTTTCTATTATAATTGAATGTTCGTAGTTATATCTATCGGTCCGCCTAGCCGGCATGTTAGGTTCCATCACGATCTTTAGTGGGATTTTAGGTCATGATTAGTTTGTATCATAGCCTAGGTTGCATTGATCACGAATCGTGAGTATGTCTAGAGTCTTGCAGATCGGTATGCAGAAATCTATACTTATCTTCCATAGCCTATAGGACATTTAGGAAAATTTCCTTCTTTTTTATTCCTTATCGTGTGTTTCTTTTGTTCAGCATTTGAATTCTCTTTTCGATTCCCTACTGATGGTGAGGAAACATTTAGTTACGACAGTGGAGAGCTTTTGCCTCTGGCCAGAGCCGAGAGAGGCGTCCCCAGGGTAGGTCTAGAGATCCATCTAGAGGTCACGGTAGAACTTAGAGGTGGAGCACCCATCGGGGCTCGGCGCCAGAGAGCAGTGTTAGCAGACGCGCCTGCAGACCCAGAAGTAGACTTGATTGATGAGTATATAGAGATAATAGCGCTGGATCAAGTTCCAGAGGGGCTTATTGATACGTCTGTTCTTCAGGAGGCAGTGGCTAAGATGGTAAATTTTATTGATAGCATGGTTAGGGTTGGAGAGGTTCCAGTGTCCCCAGTGAAGTCATAGGATACATCTCAGCTTGTGGTTAGGCCTGCGATGTATGTATATGAGTTAAAGAGGATGAACATGTTTAAGAAATTTCACCATCCTCATTTTAGTAGTATGCATTCAAAGGATGCTCAGGAGTTCTTAGACCTCCTCATGAGATTTTGCGCAACTTGGGACCAGTGGAGTCTAATGAAATTGACTTCACTGTGTTCTATATGAAGGGATCGGTCAAGAGGTGGTGGCAGACCTACGAGCAAGATAGACCAGTGCGTCACTGGCTTAGTTTTTACAGCTTTTCTTGGAGAAATTTATCACTTACTTAAAGGGATGACCTGCACAGTTAATTTGAGCTTCTACAGGAAGGTGTATTACAGTCAGCTGGTATTAGACGAGGTTTATTGATTTATCTCTTCTTGCCGCCATCTTTCTATAAAGAGGAAGAAGATATAGAGGTTCATCGAGGGGCTTACTTATGGAATTGGACTTCACATGGCTATAGAGCTCGAGACTAAGACTATATTCACTCAAGCATTAGAGATTTCTAGGAGGATGGAGTATATTCGTGGCCAGAGTAGAGAGGCGACGGGTGACAATAGGCATCGCCATTTTGGTGGTTTCAGTGGTGCCTCATTTTGAGGCAGGGGTCATTTCAGTAAAGATCATATTATCAGGCCAGTTCAGTCAGCACTTCAGGCGTCTCATGGTAATTCAAGACACCATGGTAATTATGGTTCTCGCTCAGGGCAATCACTATGTAGTGTGTCTCCAGCTTATGTTCCTACTAGTGCACCTCGGTACAGAGTTTCTTTAATGTCTATTCTGTTTGTAATGGACAAATTCATATTCAACAACCACGTTAGTAGAGGGGTTGCAATGAGTGTGGAGATTCGGATCACATCAAGAGGAATTTCCCCAGGTTGCAGAGTTGTATAAGATAGCACGACACCCAAGTTATGATTCCAGTATCACTTGTCACGCCCCCCACCCAGCTAGCTAGGGGTGGGGGTCAACTAGCTAAATGTGGAGGTCAGCCGATTAGGGGTCACCCTAGAGGAGGAGGACAGAACTGTGGAAGGTAGGCACATTGTTATGCCTTACCTCCCAAGGAAAAGTCGTTCGATGCAGTCATTACGGGTATTCTCTCAGTCTTTCATAGAGATGTTTTGGTATTGTTTGATCTGCGTTCTACTTATTGTCCTCATATTTTGCATTACAGTTGAGTCTATCTCGCGATTCTCTTTATATCGTATTTTTGTGTCTCCATCGATGGGTGATTCTATTATTGTTGATTAGGTGTACCGATCGTGTGCGGTTAGCATTAATGGTTTTGATACCATGGTTGATCTTTTATTGTTGGATATAGAGGATTTTGAGGTGATTCTGGTTTTGGACTAGTTGTCCTCGTATTATGCTATCTTGAATTGTCACGCCAAGGTTGTGACCTTAACTATGCCATGATTTCATTGACTAGAGTGGTGAGACGACCCTCGGCCCTTCCACAAGCAGAGTGATTTTATATTTGAAGGCTTAGCGCATGGTTGAGAAAGGGTATTTGGAATATTTGACTTACATTCAAGATTCTAGTATCGAAGTCCCTTCCACGGATTTGGTATCAGTTATGAGGGAATTTTCAGAGGTATTTCTTGTAGATCTACCAGGCATGCCACTTAATAGAGATATTGATTTTCGTATTGACTTGGTTTTGAGGCATGCCACTTGGTAGAGATATTGATTTTCGTATTGACTTGGTTTTAGGCACCCAACACATATTTATTCCATCATACCACATGGCTCCGCTGAATTGAAAGAGCTGAAGAAGGAGTTGCAAGATATGTTGGATAAGGGATTTATTAGACCAAGTATTTTTCTTAGGGGTGCACCGGTGTTATTTGTAAAGAAGAAAGATAGTTCAATGAGGTAGTGAATTGATTATTGATAGTTAAACAAGGTTACCATCAAGAAAAAGTGTCCATTATCGCGTATGGTTGATTTGTTTGACAATGTTTAGGGTGTGAAGGTTTCTCCAAGACTGATTTGAGATAGGGATATCATCAGGTGAATATTAGGGCTTCAGGTGTCCCTAAATAGCATTTAGAACCCGCTATAGTCATTATCAATTCCTGGTGATGTTATTTGAGTTGACTAATGCTTCAACAAATTTTATGGATTTGATGAACCAGGTGTTAAAGACTTATTTGAATTGTCTCGTGATTTTGTTTATTGATGACATCTTGGTTTACTCTCATAGTAGGAAGGAGCAAGAGCATCACTTGAGTATAATACTCCATACTTTGAAGGATCAAAATCTTTATGCTAAGTTTTACAAATGTGAGTTCTAGTTGGATTCTAATGCACTCTTGGGTCATGCTATGTCTAGTGATGGTATTAAAGTTGATCCAGAGAAGATTGAGATGTTCAAAATTGTCCAAGACCTCCTTCAACTACTTAAATTAGGAGTTTCATGGGTTTGGCAGGCTACTATCGTTGTTTAAGTGGGAATATTTTCATCTATCCCAGCTCCATTGGCTAAGTTGACTTAGAAAGGTATTTCTTTTAGATGGTATAGTCAGTGTGAGGAGAGTTATCGAAAGCTCAAGGATGCATTGACTACAATTCAGTGTTGGTATAGCCCACTGGGTCAGGACCCTACACACTGTTTTGTGATGCTTCATGCATCAACCTAGGTGTGGTTTTGGTAGAGGATGTCAAGGTGATTGTTTATGTATCTCAGAAGTCGAAGACCTATGAGAAGAATTATCGAGTTCATAATTTGAAGTTGGCAGCAATAGTGCACACGCTCAAGATTTGGAAGCATGACTTATACGATGTGTCATGTAAGGTTTATACTGATCATCCGAGTCTTCAACGCATGTTCAAGTAGAAGGATTTGAATTTGAGGCGGAGGAGGTGGCCTGAGTTGCTTAAGGATTATGATATTACTATCTTGTATCATCCCAGTAACACCAATATGGAAAATACATTAAGTAGAAAGATAGAGAGTATGAAGAGTTTGAATTTATTATAGATGTAGAGAGGCCTTTGCATATGGGTGTGCAGGCCCTGGCTAATAGATTTGTGAGATTGGATATTTTTGAGCCTAGTAGAGTACTTGTTTGTGTTGTTGTGTAATTGTCCTTGTTTGGGCGTAGTAAGGCTAGCTGGTATGATGATCCACATTTGTTGGTGCTTAACAACACGATGCATTGAAGTGGTTCGAAAAAGATGGTTATTGGAGATGATGGTGTATTGCGACTTCAAGGTCGAATTTGTATTTCCAATGTTGATGGTATGAGGGAGTTCATTTTTGAGAAGGCTCAAAGTTCGAGGTACTCTATTCATCCAGGTGCCACGAAGATGTATCGTGACTTAAAGAATCATTACCGGTGGCGAAATATGAAGAAGGACATTGTTGGGTATGTTTCATAGTATTTGAATTGCTAGCAAGTAAAGTATATCATAAACCAGATGGCTTGACTCGGAGTTTGATTATACCGAAATGGAAGTGAAAGCGTATTACTATAGACTTCGTAGTAGGCTTGCCACAGACATGGAAGAAATTTTATGCCATTTGGGTCATTATTGATAGACTGATCAAGTTCGCACATTTTTATATCGATGTCGACTACATATACTTCAAAGATGTTGGCACAGATCTACATTAGGGAGATTGTCCTTTTGCATGGTGTACCAGTTTTTATCATTTCTGGTTGAGTTACTCAATTCACATTTACTTTTGGAGAGTTGTTCAACATGAGTTGGATACATAGGTGGATTTTAGCATAGCTTTTCACCAATAGATAGATGGTCAATACAAGTTGGTTATTCAGATTCTCGATAATATATTGAGATTTTGTGGGATTGACTTTGGAGGTCATTGGGATCAATTCACCTTGGAGTTTTCTCATAAAAATAGTTACAAGTCCAACATTCAGATGGCTTCTATTATAGGCAGTGATCGATCTCTTATTGGTTGGTTTGAGCCTGGCGAGGCCAGGTTGTTAGGTACTGACTTGGTTCTTGATTCTTCAGATAAGGTGAAGTTGATATAGGAGCGGCTTCGTACAACTATGTCCAAGCAAAAGAGTTATGCTGATAGAAAGATTCGTGATATGGCATTTATGGAGGGTGAGAAGGTGAGTTTGAAGGTTTCACCTATGAAATGTGTGATGAAATTTGGGAAGGGCAAGTTGAGTTCGAGGTTTATTGGCCAATTTGAGGTGTTAGTGAGAGTTGGTGAGGTTTCTTGTAGACTTGCTTTGCCTCCTAGACTTTCGGAAGTTCATCTCGTATTTCATGTTTCTATGCTTTGGAAGTATCATGAAGACAAGTTGCATATTTTAGACTTCATTACAGTGCAATTAGATGAGAATTTGGCTTATGAAGAAGAGCTAGTGGCCGTTTTGGATAGGCAGGTTCAAAAGTTTAGGTCAAAGGAGATCACGCTGGTGAAGGTGCTTTGGAGAGGCCAACTGAGATAGAAGGCTACTTGGGAGACTGAAGCTGATATGCGGAGCAGATAACCACATCTTCTTAGAATTTCAAGTACATTTCTAAACCCGTTCGAGGATGAATGTTTGTATAAAAGGTGGATAATATATTTTGAGTTCTAAAACCGTGTTCCCCTATTTAATTCTTCTCTTAAGTTTATTTGATATTTTATGAAATGTTCGAACAGGTGATTTGGTTCCCAAGAGAGTTAAGAGTGAGTTGGGATACTTAGTTACATATTTGAAGCCTTAAGTTGTAAGAGTTGACCGAGGTTTTGCTTTTGAGTAAATGACCTCCGAATTGAGATTTTAAAGTTCCAATAAGTTCATATGATTATTATGGATTTGGACGTGCATTGGGTTTTAATTTTGGAGGTTCCTAGAAGAATTCGGCACCATTTGTAAAAAGTTTGTATTTTGAAGGATTTTGGAGTTCATAAGTTTGACAAATTATTGACTTTGATATTATCGGACTCCGATTAGTGTTATGGGATTGTTGATATGTTCATGTGGTTGAATGTAACTTGTATGAAAAGTTTGGTTGAGATCTGAAGTGCCTAGGTATGAATCGGACACTTAGTCAGATGTTTAGGAGCTTATGAACTTAAGAGAGTTCAAGGTGTGGTTTGGTCTTTGAGTCTTAGATGTGATGTTTTTGTATCTATTCTTAGGCCTTGCATGGGTTGGACCTGTTGGTATGTTTGGACAAGGTCCCTGGGGGGCTTGGGTGAGTTTCGAACCACCCGGAGCATGTTTGCGATTGCTGAGATTTGCTGGTGTCTAGTGTGTTTTGCGATCACAGAGCATGTCTCACAATTGCATAGGAGGTTTTATGGTAGGGGTATTTAATGATTCACAATCGCCTATTTGGCGATGTGATCACATAGAGGAGTGAGAGGGGGCTGAGGCTTTTGGTCTTCGTGGCCGCGTGGACTAATTCTGTGATAGCATAGCTTTGTTTAGGTGAGGTATCGCAATCGCCTGCCTTAGTATGCAATCACGTTGAACGATTGGCCGGGAGTGGATTGTGCTTCGTGATTTCATAGACACTTTTGCGATCGTGTAATGGTGAGTCTGGCAGCACTTAAAGATTGCAGGAGTAGTTTTGTGGTCACGAAGAGCTTTTTGACTCCAGGGGTATTTTAAGTCCAGAATTTCGGGATTCACCCATTTTTATATTTTTGAGTTTTGGAGAACGAAAGGAGCATATTTTGAATAGGAATTTCACTAAAATCTTGAGGGTAGATAATTTCTACTTGATTATGACCACATATTTTCATTCCCCATTGATTTGTACACCTAAAATATAGAATTTTAAGGTAAAATTTAGGATTTTATTTACAATTTAAGAGAGGATATTTTGAGGTTTTGATTATCAATCTGCACATGATTTGGAATCTACTCATATATTTTGACTTGTGGAGTTATGGTCTAACAGGATCCAGTCTTAGACTCGGATT
Organism: Nicotiana undulata; assembly: GCA_005239495.1. Taxonomy (NCBI): domain Eukaryota; kingdom Viridiplantae; phylum Streptophyta; class Magnoliopsida; order Solanales; family Solanaceae; genus Nicotiana; species Nicotiana undulata. Next base: position 21,197 of record ML285393.1, read on the forward strand.
TTGACCATATGGCCACAGGTTGACTTTTCTTTAGGTTTTGAGAATTAATTAAATACTGAAACTTTATTTGATCTTATTACATATTATTTGGCTTGATTTGAGCTGGTTGGAGATGAAATATAAAGAAAGAGATATTGAATTGTTGAGTTTGTTTCGGAACGAGTTAAATATTTTGGTTAACCTCGACTTGAAGAAATTTACTGCAAATGGTTTAATGTTCTTGGTGTGTTAGGGGCGATGTATATGCATGGTGATGACCATATATAAATATGCCAAGGTTATAGTATGCACTGGTAGAAATTAGACTATTCACGCCTCATTAAGCTTCATGTATATTTTCTCTTACTATTTAGTTGATTTTGAAACTACTTGATTATTCACCTTTTTGTTAAACATCATGTTCAGGCCTTATAATGATGTTTGACATGTCAATGACAAAGACATATTTTTCTTTCACATAGTGTATCATACTAATTCTTCTCTCGTGCTCATATGTATATGTTCATTCATGCTTGTTAGTGATATTCATATGCTTGGTAAGGATGAGAGATATTGCACCATGGGTGTTTTCGTGCGGTAAGGATGGGAGATATGAGAACAATGGGCGTTTCCCATGGGACTTGCTATGATATTTTCACAATTGGTATTTTTGTGCGGTAAGGTTGAGTGATAATTGCACGATGGGTATTTTCGTGCGGTGAGAATGAGTGATATACGCATGATGTGTGTTTCCTCGCCAATCTGCCATGTTACTTTGTGCCTCTTCATTTTATTTGAATTTTTGGATCATAATACTCATGTGCATCATTCCTTCTATGTGGATTCCATTCTTGGACTTATGTAGGAATTGTGATAATCGGAAAACATGCTTACTTGTTCACTTGTCTGTTCGTTTATAATATTATTTATCATTCTCTTGTGTTGTTTTATACGTCAATACCACACAAGAGGGGGAGGGGGGGTAATTTGTATGGTGTCCAATTTTCGAGTGCTGTCTCTATAGAAGAACCTGGTTCTTCTTGGTGTTCCAACTTCTACTGTTTGCAAAAAGTAATTGCAGAAATTAAAGAATACAATAATTTTACGTGGAAAACACCTGGCTCAAAAGGTGAAAAAACCATGACCTACTTCCCAGTAGGACTTTTCCAAACTCTTCACTACAACTCTGAGCCAAACAACATTTACAAAATAAACTCTTTTGTAAACCTAAGGATTAACTCTAATCCGTTTGTGGCAAACTAGCCTCTAGCTAATTGCGACAAACTTCAAGTTAACTCTAACTTGAACAATGTGTACCTATTACAATTGCTTCTAGATAAAGCTGAAAGATACAATATGAAATCACCTACTACAACCAACTAGACTCAAAAAGACAACAGATGGAACTGGTTCTTCTAGCTGGTTCAAGTAGCTTTTGTGTCGCACAAGGATTCTGCTTGCAAAATTNGCTTTGGTAATTTTGCTTTCAATTCTTGTTTCACTTTTGTCTTTGTGTGATTATTCTTCAACATGAATGCTTTAACATTTTATAGCGCCACTAGTTGAGATGTTATTGTTTAGTTCTAGTGCGACTCTTCCTTGGTGGAAGAGTTTGTGTTCATCTCAACTTCATCGATTGTTTCTGTCCTTGTTGAATTCGAACTCTATATTTTTATCACTTCGCAACCTTTTCGCTTTAGGAGACAACCTCTTAGTTCAGAAATAATTCACAGATCATGTTTATCTCATGTGCATGAACGCATCTTGAGCCAATGGGTCTGTTTGATTGTGTTTACCTTAATTGACCTGGTTCAACTGGGTAGGAATTTGTCAATCTTCAAAATCATGCAGTGACTTGGTTCAACAAATTCCCCCTTTTTGATGATGACAAACTCTGTGCTCAACCCTGTACATACTTCAATCCAACATAGACACTTTGTGAAGTTTTTTAAGCATTTACCATAGAGAGACCAGGTACATTAGGTTATTAAATATCACAAAAATCTTTGAAGCACATATCTTCCCCCTTTTGACATCATCGAAAAGTTGTAAAATGATAAACTTACTAGAGTTATTAACAATTACTCATGGCCATTGAGGCAACTGCAGGTGCAAAGCATGATTAATCATCAAAATAAACCAATCAAATGTAAGTTATTTAAGAAATTGAGACAGAATCAATAAACAAAAAGCAAATCCATTGATTAGATCATAGATCAAGCACCATACACAAAATGAATTAAAAACAATCGCAACCATGAGCAAAACAACAAAAAACAAGATAAAATCTCAAACTGGGCATTGAAGGGTTTTTGGTGGCACTGGACTCCTAAGGCTGGGAAAGGGGCAGAGGAGGTTGTGGTCTTGGCTTGAATAAGGGAGAGCATTTGTTAAAGAACACCCTCATTCTTCTCATTCTCTTTGGCTAATTCAGTTCTGAGAGCATCCCGCTCAGCTTCAACCTCAATAAGGCGAGATTTCAATCGAAGGATCTCCGCATCCTTTATCTCACCTTCCTGCACAAATGACCTGACCTTCCTATTAACAGGTTGTTTCCTGGATGAACCAGGTTCATCCTTAGGAATATTAACAATATAAATCAAAGGTCAGCAGTGTATTCTTCCCAAAGAAGTACTTAGCAGTAGCCATTTCAGCTTTCTTCACTGGAACCTTAAAGTGGGCAAGCACAACAGTCAGAATAAATCCATATGGTATAGCATGTGCCTTGGGTCCATTCACAACTCTGTCCAAGAGCTGGATGATGAACGCGGGCCAATTGATCTGCTTACCCTTGTACAAGCATTCCATAAGCGTGAGGTCCATGTAGCTGCGATGTGCCTTCGCTCTTGTCTTGGCAGTAGTAACTTGATCACAAACTCAAAGAATAGTTAGTGTTGAGGTCGCATCTCGCTCTTGAATACTACCCTGGGCTCAGGTTCTTGTTCATTCTCACAGAAAAACCCGGTGATGTTGAGAGCGGAGGACAAACCATATAGATTAGGACATCTTTGTCTTGTATAATCATCATAACCCTCAACAGGGATATTCAGTATCTCCCCCAAATCCTTTGCATCAAACGAGATTTCAAATCCTTGAACCCTGGTAGATACCCTGCCATCCTCGACAACTGCGTTGGCCATAAATTCAACCAACTCATTCCTAGCCAACCTTCCTTCCAGGTAAAGAACCATGTCCTTCCACCCTTGCACATCCAGGGTATCCATCAGGAAAATCATCCCTGATTTCTCAAGGTCTCCAACTAGCTTTCATTTCAAGATAGTACATTTGCCAAACATGGTGAGTTTGTCAGTCTCTTCACCAGACTCTTCATCTTCTCCTCCACTCCATTCCTCATCATCAGCAATCTTGACTTTCTTTGACTTAGACCTGGTCCTCTTTGCAATGGTTGTTGACTTCTTGGAAGAAGCCTTAGCTTTCTTGGGTTTAGGTGTCTCAACCACAACTGGAGGAGGTTGCTCCTCATGATGGACCAGGTCCATCGCATCGTCATCAACAGGAACTGCCTCAATAGGCTCTCCAACTTTTTCCTTTCCCTTGGCACCCTTCTTCTTTTTGCTCACTCTCAGAGCTCTTTCCAAGTCTTCTTCTCCTTTCCTTACAGCACTTCTAGTAGCACGAATCTTTGGGGCAGGAGAATTAGTAGATAAGAATCTTTCCTCTTCTTCGGTGAAACTGGGGTATTAGCCTTCTTGGACTTTGGAGTTTTTTTCTTTTTGGAATTATAGGACTCCCCAAACTTGCTCAGCATCTCAGCCAACGTCTCCTCAATAGATGAACCAGGTTCATCTACTGATTGTTGTAGGCTCTCCCGACCTGCTGCTGCTTCCCCAGAAATGCTTCCCCCTAAAGTTGTGACTCCTTCCTCATCAATCACAGGAGCGGAGCCACAAATAGCCAGAGTGGCACCGTCCTCCCCAGATCCCATACTGAGATCCCTTCTTCCTCTCTCTCAAGGTTTACATTTTTACCAAGTTTTCTTCACCTATCCGGTACCTCTACATCCATAATCGACCCAACCAAAACAAACATGTTTTCAGCCATATCAGTTGCAGACCAAACTTTAAGATTTCCCTGTTCAGTGTCAGATGAACCTGGTGCTTCATCCTCATTAGCGGATTTGAAGGATTCACTGTCTTAGACCTTGCTAGCTTGAAGTATTTCTTCTAAAATCTTGGCACGAGAACCAGAAGCAACTGATTTTCTGGCCAAAACTTTCACTCTACGTGCCCTGGGGGCTGAAGTAGGGTTAGGTGTAGGTTCAGCAGTGGGTTCAAGAACTGGAGGGTTTTGGGGGATTGAATATATGGCTGGAGAATGTGAACTGTATACTGATGGAGAATTAGAACTAGAATTATCGTCCCCATAATCAAGGTTGGTGGAGGAAGATGAAGCAGGGGGTGGTGAAGACATTTTTGTGAAGAATTTGGAAGAGAAGAAAGTTGATCAGTTTTGGTTTGAGAGGAATGAAGAACTAGGTTCGACGGTTATGATTTTTGAAGAGGGGAGGTAATGATGGCTTTTTAAAGATGTGGTCATTATTTGTACAACGGTCAGATTTATTAGTCAAGTGGCAGTCTAATCGCTGTAGGGGTATCATTGATTAGACGGTTAGGAATCCCTAAATCTAGGCTAATTAAGATACGATGGGACTCTTTGGAACTGGTTCATTTTAGGATAAGTACAGAGAATGAACCAAATATAGATAGATTCCTGCTTATGTGTGACTATAATTAATTCAAGAAGTGTATGGAGATGAGCACGTACCTTGTCAGTCAGATGAACCAGCAGCGATGAACCAGGTTCATCGTGTTATAGTCTTTAATTTGACTCAATTTAAAAAGATAGAAAAATATCATTAGCAACCAGGGAATCATATTAATACATGGCAAAAGAGTATGGCAGTAAAGTCATGACACTGAGCAATGATTAGTCTGGTTAATTATCTATTTTAGTGTTTCTATCCCAAAATATTTAATTTTTTTCAGTTTTTTTTTCAATTAGGTGATCTTAATCATCCCTAATTCAATCCGATTTCTCTCAAAATGCTCCCTACTCAGTGCTTTAGTAAAGATGTCTGCAATTTGCTTGTCAGTAGCACGAAATTCGATTGAGATCATTCATTTTTCATAGTTATCCCTTAGGAAATGGTGTCTAACATCTATGTGCTTAGTTCTTTTATGATGAACCGGGTTCTTCGTCATACTAATTGCACTAGTGTTGTCACAGAAAATAGGAATGCGTCCAACCTCTATACCAAAGTCCATGAATTGTTGCTTGATCCATAGCAACTGAGCACAACATGAGGCTGCAGCCACATATTCAGCCTCAGCAATAGACAAGGCTACTGAATTTTGTTTCTTGGTGGCCCAAGACACAAGGCAAGAGCCCAAAAAGTGAGCCATGCCTGAAGGACTTTTCCTCTCAACCAGGAAACATGCATAATCTGCATCAGCATATCCTACAAGGTCGAAATTACTACCTTTAAGATACCAAAGGCATAAATCAGTAGTGCATTTCAAGTATCTTAGAATTCTCTTCACTGCAGTTAGATGGGACTCCTTTGGATTTGCCTGAAACCTAGCACACAGTCCTACACTGAACACAATATCAGGTCTGCTGGTAGTGAGATATAATAAAGACTCAATCATCCCTCTGTATAGCTTCTGATCAACGGATGAACCAGGTTCATCCACATCTAATTTTGTAGTTGTGGCTATGGGGGTGTCAATTTCTTTTGAGTCTTCCATTTTAAATCTTTTGAGCAATTCCTTCACATATTTTTGTTGATGGATCATTGTTCCATTTGAGTCTTGCTTGATTTGCAAGCCTAAAAAGAGGTTTAGCTCACTCATCATACTCATCTCAAACTCACTCCCCATAAGTTTAGCAAATTCCTTACTCAATTTTTCAGAGGTTGCCCCAAATATGATATCATCCACATATATTTGCACAACCAGGAGATCCTTACCTTTTTCCTTTAAGAACAAGGTACTGTCAATTTTACCTCGTTTGTATCCATGTTCTAGCAGGAATTTTGATAGTCGCTCATACCATGCTCTTGGTGCTTGTTTGAGTCCATACAAAGCCTTGTCAAGTTTGTATACATGGTCAGGTGACTCCTTGCTTTCAAAACCTGGAGGCTGTTTTACAAATACTTCTTCCTTTAGATAGCCATTAAGGAAAACTCTCTTTACATCCATCTGATGGAGAGTGAATTCCATGTGTGCAGCAGATGCTATAAGAAGTCTGATTGCCTCCAATCTTGCCACAGGAGCAAAGGTCTCATCATAGTCAATTCCTTCTTCTTGACTATATCCTTGGACAACCAGTCTAGCCTTGTTTCTTGTAACAGTTCCATTATCATCGAGTTTGTTCCTGAAGACCCACTTTGTGCCAATCACTGATCTGTCTAATGGTCTAGGTACCAAGTGCCATACTTGACTTCTTTCAAATTAATTTAGCTCTTCTTACATGACATTTACCCAGTCATCATCCTGTAAGGCTTCAACAATGTTCTTTGATTCGATCAAGGATAGAAAAGCATCAAACACACACAGATTTTTCAAAGAGGATCTTGTTTTTGTTCCGGATGTCAAATCTTTTATGATGTTCTCAAGAGGGTGAGAACTCTGATATCTGTGTGGTTTGAGGACCAATTGTTCACTCCTAGATGATCTCATGGTGTCTTGTTGTTGTGGAACAGGATCAGGGCCAAGGTCCATAGTAATTTGCTGTTGAATTCCCCCTGTCATGTTGCTTGGGGTAGTTGGACCTGGTCCATCACCTGTTCCATCTTCCATATTTGCTTCAATTTGTTCACTGCTTCTGACCAGTCCAAGCTCCTCATCTTCTGGTTCCTGTCTCTCAGAAAGAGTGTTAGTTTCATCAAAAACAACATGCACACTCTCCTCTACACACATAGTTCTTTTATTATATACTTTATAAGCTTTGCTATGTGATGAATATCCCAAGAATACTCCCTCATCACTTCTGGGATCAAATTACCTAGGGAATCTTTTCCATTGTTGTGCACAAAGCACTTGCATCCGAAAGACCTAAGGTGGGATATGTTGGGCTTTCTCCCTTTAAGTAATTCATAAGGAGTTTTTTCTACTAGTGGCCTGGTCATGCATCTATTTATTATGTAGCATGCAGTATTTATTGCTTCTGCCTAGAAGCTGTGGGGTAGTTTGCTAGAAAGAAGCATGGTTCTAGCCATGTCTTCAAGAGTTCTGTTCTTTCTTTCAACAACCCCATTTTGCTGTGGGGTTCTAAGGGCAGAAAAGTTGTGATTAATACCATGTTTATCACAAAACTCAGCAAACTTTGTATTCTCAAATTCAGTACCATGATCAGATCTTATTAATGCTAGTTGATTTCCTAACTGTTTTTGAGTTTTTCTAACAAATGAAGTGAACATATCAAATGCTTCATCTTTAGATGTCAGAAATAAGGTCCAAGTGAACCTTGAGTAATCATCAACTAGCACCATTACATATTTCTTACCACCTCTGCTTAGAGTTCTCATAGGATCACATAAGTCCACATGAACCAGTTCCAACGTTCTGGTGGTACTAACCATTTTCTTGGTTTTGAATGAGGATCTTACCAGCTTCCCCCTTGCACATGCCTCCCAAACTTTGTCTTCCTTGAACTTAATGTTAGGAAGCCCTACCACTAAGTCCTTAGAGACTAATTTGTTAAGTTGATTCAGACTCGCGTGACCAAGTCTTTTGTGCCAAAGGAGGGGATCACTGTCCAACACACATAAGCAAGTGAGTTCATTTTCAGATAGTGGGGACAAGTCTATGACATAGATGTTATTCATTCTTTTTACCTTCAAAACAATCTTGTAAGTAAGCAGGTTAATCACAAAACATTTTGTGGAAGTGAAAGCAACTAGGTTACCTCTGTCACACAAGTGACACACTGATTAGGCTATATTTCAAGTCATCTATCAAGTACACATGTTCAATGGAACGTGTGTCATCCTTACCTACCTTACCAACCCCTATAATTTCACCTTTCTTTCCATTTCCAAAGGAGACATTTCCTCCTTTGAGGTTTTCAAGTGAAAGGAACTGTTCCTTGTTCCCTGTCATATGTTTTGAGCAGCCACTATCCAAGTACCAAATTTGGCTGCTTCCTCTCACTTGAACCTACAAAAAGAAATCAGGGGTTAGTCTTAAGAACCCAAACTAGTTTGGGTCCTTTTCTATGAGAGAAAGGATGAATTAAGCTTTTTCTGGCCCAATTTGGTAACCAGTTTTTCTTTTTAACAAAACTCTCATTTCTTCGACTGGCCTGCTCTTTTGCAGTACACTCATTTTGTAATGACCAGTCTTACCACAGTGCGTGCAAATTTTATTCTCAGGGAGAGTGAGATACTTGCTTTTGGGATCCCACTTGGGCAATTGACTCCCAAANCATATTTTCTTCTAACATGGTATGAGAATGATCAACAATCGTTTTACTAGATCCTAGCTTTAACTTTAAATTTTCAGATTTTAGCTCTGGAACCTTAGTTTCAAGTGGATGAACCTGGTTCATCAGGACAATGTTTTTCTTTTCAGATTCACTTACTCTGATTTCCAGGTTCATGCATTTTACTTTTAGCATTGCACATTCTTTAGAGAGTTGTTCTTTCTCTTTGGTTGTTTCTTCAGAATCATCCATGAAATCCCGTAGCAAGTCAGAGAGTTTCTCTTTAGATAGGAACTTTATTTTGTTTTTGAGATGGGAGATACTTACCTCTGGTTCTTCATATGATTCCTCATCAGATTCTCCAATTGCCATGAGCGCCTGTTCTTCATTCTCACCATCTTCTGATTCTTCATCTGAACTTTCACCCCAAGAAGCAACCATAGTTTTTGTTGTGGTTTTCTTGGTTTGGACCAATTCCTTCTTTCAAATCTCTCATTTTTCCATTCCACTTCCCACTGAGGACAATTCTTGATATGGTGGTCAGTCTTTCCACACTTGTAGCATCCCTCGTTGGTTGGCCTTTCTGGAGCTTTTGCTTTGTTGTAGTTTCCACCTCT
>ML285393.1:30549-48272 GCA_005239495.1 Nicotiana undulata
TCCTTCTTTGGAGCATCCATTTTCATTGTCTGCCTTCTGAGTTCATAGGCAGTAAGGTTTCGAATTAGCTCGTCTAATCTGAGGGTTGCCATATTTTTGGATTCCTGGATAGCAGTGATTTTACTTTCCCAGGAAATTGGTAAGACCCTTGTCAGGATCTTCTCTACCCTGTCCTCTTCAAGAATGACTCTACCAAGAGACTTAAGTTCATTTGTCAAAGTTGTGAACCTTGTGTACATCTCTTGGATTGTCTCTCCTTCTTTCATAGTGAAGTTTTCATACTGAGAGTATAGTAGAGTACTTCTTGATCTTTTCACCTGAGGTGTTCCTTCATGGGCTACTTGTAAGGTATCCCAGATTTCTTTGGCAGTGGTGTAGCTTTGAATCCTACTATACTCATATGGACCTAGTCCACAAACTAGCCACTGTTTGGCCTTAGCATTTTTCTCCCATTTGTTTAGATCCTCAACAGTGCAGTCAGCCCTAATTTTTGGTACATCTACTCTTTCAGCAGTCTTCTTCATGGTGGCTTGAGGACCATCAGTGACTATGTCCCAAAGCTCATAGTCTTCTCCAATCAAATGGTCCTTCATCCTGTTCTTCCACCAAGAGTAATACTGGCCATTAAAGAGTGGTGGCCTTGCAGTTGATTGACCCTCCCAATTTCCAGGTGGTGCACTCACTTTGATCTTTTCCAAGGTGTTAGCCTTTTCAAGGATAACCTGCTCTGATACCAATTGTTGTTTTATACGTCAACACCACACAAGAGGGGGGTAATTTGTGTGGTGTCCAATTTTCGAGTGTTGTCTTTATAGAAGAACCTGGTTCTTCTTGGTGTTTCCACTTCTACTGTTTGCGGAAAAATAATTGCAAAAATTAAATAACACAACAATTTTACGTGGAAAACACCTGGCTAAAAAGGTGAAAAAACCACGATCTACTTCCCAGTAGGATTTTCCCAAACTCTTCACTACAACTCTGAGCCAAATAACATTTACAAAATAAACTCTTTTGTAACCCTAAGGACTAACTCTAATCCCTTTGTGGCAAACTAGCCTCTAGCTAATTGCGATAAACTTCAAGTTAACTCTAACTTGAACAATGTGTAACTATTACAATTTCTTCTAGATAAAGCTGAAAGATACAATATGAAATCACCTACTACAATCAACTAGACTCAAAAAGACAATAGATGGAACTGGTTCTTCTAGCTGGTTCAAGTAGTTTTTGTGTGGCACAAGGATTCTGCTTGCAAAATTGCTTTGGTAATTTTGCTTTCAGCTCTTGTTTCACTTTTTTCTTTGGGCGATTATTCTTCAGCGGAAATGCTTCAACATTTTATAGCGCCAGTAGTTGGGATGTTGTTGTTTAGTTCTAGTGCAACTCTTCCTTGGGGGAAGAGTTTGTGTTCATCTCAACTTCCTCATTGTTTCTGTCATTGCTGAATTCGAACTTTATCTTCTTATCACTTTGCAACCTTTTCGCTTTAGGAGACAACCTCTTAGTTCAGAAATAATTCACAGATCATGTTTATCTCCTGTGCATGAACGCTTCTTGAGCCAATGGGTCTGTTTGATGGTGTTTGCCCTGATGGACCTGGTTCAACTGGTTAGGCATTTGTCAATCTTTAAAACCATAAAATGACTTGGTTCAACATCTTGTATTCCTTTCTGTTTATTAATTGCACACGTTTATAAAGTGAGTGTCATGTCTTAGCCTCGTCACTAGTTTGTTGAGGTTAGGCTTGATAATTACTGAGCAGATAGGGTCGGTTGTACTTATACTATATATCTATACATCTTTTGTAGATTCATGTATTGGTACCAGCGGAGTCCTGCAAGAATCTTAGATATTGACTATGGGGACTTGAGATAGTGTTGCATACCCATTCACATGTCCTTGAATTCACCTTATTTATCTTTATTACTGTTACTTAATTTAGACAGTATTGTATTTGCTTCAGACATTTGTATTTAACATTCATTAGAGCTCATGTATTTAGTAACACCAGTTATAGGGGTTGTATGTTGTTTGATACTTCTACTCCAGTTTTAGATATATTATCTATGACATGAATCTATTTTAGAATATTACTGTAGTTTTATATATTATAATTGAATGTTGGTAGTTATATATATTGGTTCGCCTAGACGACGTGTTACGTATCATCACGATCCTTGATGGGATTTTCGGTCGTGACAAGGTAATGTGAAAATCTCTCTCCCATTCCTGAATTGCATAATACACACTCCTTAGATACATTATTATCCATTTCATCAACCTATCAATTGTGATCAACTTACCTTAACTCAAAGAATAAATTGGTTCCTTGGTACCAAACATGGTCCTAATTGAATTGTTGAGGTTCATGCATGTTTCACCGCACTTCACATTAGTTTAGTTGAAAGATTTAGGTTTAATCGAGAGAGAAATAAAAATCGGAAGAATAAGCTAATTGTAATGACTTCGCCGATCGTTTTGTGTATTTCATCCATGTTCCCCCATTTGATGATTTACATATGTGTATTTGTGGTCATGGGACTTGTCGGGTTGGTTGGTTCGGTTTTGGGAAAGTTTTGGATTGAGTTGGGACACATAGTCCTAAGATTGGATGCTTAAGTTGTAAGAGTTGACCGAAATTTGACTTTTGTGTAGACGATCTCACATAGTGTTTTGATGGTTCCAATAGCTTCGTATGGTAATTTTGGACATAGGCGTATGTCCGAATTTGGATTTTGATGTTCCTAGGTGAATTGGCGAAAGTTGGAAGGTTGAAGGTTTGGAAGATTGATAGGTTTGACCGAAATTTGACTTTGTTGATATCAAGTTCGAATTTTGGTTTCGGGAGTTGGGATAGGTCCTTTGTGTCATTTGGCATTCGCATCAAAAATTTAAGACATTCGCATTGTTTATACATGTTCAACGTAAGTTTTGATTTTGAAAATTTGGAATTGTTCCTTAGGCTTGAATTGAGGTGCGATTCGTGATTTTGATGTTATTTTGTGTGATTTAATGCCTCGAGTAAGTTTGTGTTGTGTTTTCAGATTAGTTGTGTATTTGGACAGGGTCCAGAAGGGCTCGAGTGGGTTTTGGACCACCCGAAAGGTGGTTAAACTTGGCTGAAGGTTGGCAGGTGTGGTGCAATTGCACCTGTGGTTAAGGGTGCGCATATGCTATGGGCATATAATATGTGAAAATATTGAACGCAGATGCGAAGGAGGAGGCTGGGAGTCGGGTCAGCAGATGCGGAAGATGGGGCAAAGATGCGACGCATCTGCGATGCTGAAGGCCCAGAAGTGCGACCGTAGATAAAGTTGGGTGACCATAGAAGCGGGATGTCAGGAGCCAAGTAAGGATCACATGTGCGATCTTTTTACCACAGAAGAGGCAACGCAGATACAGTTTAGTATCCACAAAGTCAGAAATGCTAGGAAGACTTCATAATTTGAAGGGTTTGGTTATTTTCTCATTTTTGGAGTGGTGGAGCTTGGTGGAGGCGATTGTTGGAGGGATTTTCATACCAATTGAAGGGGTAAGTGATCCTTACTTGATTTTGGTGTTAGATATTGATTACTCATAAATTATTAGGAAAAATTTATATAAATTAAAGGTGGGATTTGGGGGTTTTGAACTATGATTTTGGAGAGTGAGAATTGATGATTTGAGGGTCGATTTGAGGTTGGAATTGGGTGAAACAAATACATTTTGACTCATATCGGAATTAGCGTTCAATATTTGTGATTTTGGTCGGGTTTCGGGGTGCAAGCCCAGGGTTCACTTTTTGGGTTGACTTTGCGTAATTGATTCAAGATCGTAGCTTTATTATTTAAAATAGTTTCCTATGTTTTTTATTGATGATATTAAGTCATTTTGGCTAGATTCAAGTCGTTCGGAGGTTGATTTATGCAGAAAGTTCTGCTTAGAGTATTGATTAGCTTGCTCGTGGTAAGAATCTTACTTAAACTTGGTTGAGGCACTACTTTCCTGAATTATTTGTGATAGATACGTGGTATGAGTGGCACACATGTGTGGGGCTGAGCCCATGTGCGTGCACCGCGGTATGTTTCACGCTCGGGGTAGTGTTTAGGCTATAATATTCCTTGGATTGATTGATAAGCTTCATGTCGTGATGGTTCTTATATTTGTACCCATGTTGTAAGCTATTTGAGCTATGTTTGAGGTTACATATAGGTTAATCTCCTAATTGAACCTGATAATTGCTACTTTCGTGATGGATTTTCCTGCTTTGAGCTATGATAGCACACTTTGCACATGCATACACCTTAGCATGTCACTTATACCAGGAGAGGAGTTTTAAATTTGATGTTAGTTGATCATGTACATGTATTCTTGTGTATCTGCTTTCTGTGTGATATGGATTGGACTTGTAGCACGTGACCACGCTATTCAGATTATGATATTGAGCTCTTGACCACGACGGGCGCATTGTTAGATTGAGTCAGTGACCACTCCTGGCGAATTATGATATTGAGTCAGTAACCACGCCGGGCGGATTTGGACACTAAGATTATGACCAAGCCGGGCAGATTGTGATATTGAGCATGTGACCACGGGTGGATTATGATTATTAGAACGTGGCTACGTCGTGCAGCGTATGGATATGGATCCATCCCCTTAGGGTCACTCACTCATGTTCCTTCTTGATGGTTTACACGTGGTATGAGGAAAGTTGATCAGTGGTTTGGTTCAGTTATTGAGATTCTAAGGAAAAGCTGGCCAGTGTTAGATTTTGTTATTGCATCTCAACTTTACTTGTAATTTTCTTGGTTGTTTACCTGATTTATTTGCATATCTTCATTATGTGTTGGGTTGTTGACTAAGTAGATCATGTTAAGTAATTGTGTGCCCCAAGGTGGTTCTTTCTTTGATTCATGACCCTATCCTATTATTGTTCTGTACTTGTTGGATTTATGAACTGTATAGGTAATTAGTGAGTATCATTCATAATTCTTGCTTTTATTATGTCGCCGAGGTTAGTTATGATACTTTCTGAGTAAATGGGGTTGGTTGTACTCATACTACACTCTGCACTTAATTATGTAGATTCGGGTCTCGGACCGAGCCACCAGTAGTCGAGGCTTGCTACTGAGTTATATTTGGAGATATGAGATACAATTGCATCTCGACCACAGTCGTGGCATCTCTTTTCTTTTTGTAATGTTGTCTTACATTCAGACAGTATTGTGATTTGGTATTCATACTTCTATTTCTGTTTTACAGCTCATGGCTCACTATGTACCCATTCTGGGGGATTTATTATGTAACGACGCTATTATGTTATGTTGAAAGCTTTAAACTTGTAATATTTCTATTACTTTCAGTATCTATTTTGCTTTTGTTATGCTCGGATTGCCTAGCAAGTGAGTTAGGCGTCATCACGACCATTTGGTTTCTTGGGGTCGTGACAAGCTAGTATCGAAGCCCTAGGTTCATAGGTTCTATGGGTCATAAGAAATTTCAGTAGAGTCTTGTGGATCAGTACGGAAACATATATACTTATCCTCGAGAGGATATCGAATTGTTAGGAAAAACCTCACTTCTTGTATTTTTGTCTGGCGGATTTATTAATTCAAAATTTTGAACCTTTACTCTTCTATTTTCTCACAGATGGCGAGGACACATTCGGTCTAATCGAGCGGGAAGACACCAGTACCACCAGTTAGGGTCGTGCGAGGTGGAGTTCGAGGTGGGGTTCGCCACTGCAGTTAGAGAAGAACCTGTTGAGCCACCAGTTGCATCCAGTGGAGTTCTGGATACTGTTGATCTTGGTGGGACTAGCTCAGACACTGGTAGTACCTATTATTATAAATGGTCTTCAGGAGGCCTAGTCTTAGATCTTGAGCTTGTGCACGATCGGCTCAAGCGAGTATGGTACCAGTTGCACAAGCTACCTCACACTCTGGGGGAGAGACCTAGACTCTCGCCATCCGTACACTAGAGCAGCTAGATCGGGGATATCAAACACCGAAGGCGTTACTGGTTCAGCCAATTGTTATCGCTCGGTCGAGGTTGATCTATCTATGACTCGTGAGGAGCAGAAGAGGTTGGATCTATTTAAGAGTCTTGATCCTCCCGAGTTCAGTGGAGGAGACTCAAAAGATGCATAAAGTTTTCTAGTATATGTCATGGATTCTTCGCACAACGGGTATTGTGCACACAGTGGAGTTGCCTTTACTACTTTTCAGATGATAGGGGCAGCCTACAGATGGTGGCAGACGTATGAGTTTGACAGGCTAGCTGGCGCAACACCACTTACATGACATCAACTCTCAGTTCTCTTTTAAGAGAAGTTTATCCCACAGAGTTCAAAAGAGGTGTTGCATAGGGAGTTAAAGCAGCTACGCTAGGGGGATACGACTATGACATCGTACAAGATGAGATTCACAGATTTGGAACGTCATGCATTATGGTTGGTTCCCATTGAGCGGAATAAGATCAGGAGGTTCCTTGATGGACTCAACTATGGTCTACATTATAATTTGGCTTAAGAGGCTAAGACGGATTTTAGGTTTGACCGGGTGGTTAAGATTTCTAGGCGGTTAGATCATGTTCGTAGGCTTGAGCAAGAGGAGCGGGAGGCCAAGAAGCCACATGGTTCGGGTGGTTTGGGGGTGCTTCGTCTGGAGGTAAGTCAAATTACAATTGAGGTCTTCCTTTTAGGCCCGCTCAGGTAGCTCGTCAAATGCCTCGTGGTTCATCAATTAGCCATAGTTCATAACGTGCTTGCCTAGTTTAGTCATCATTCAGTGCATTGCCGGCACATAGTTCTTATCATGCTCCATCTGCATATGGTTCCACAAGAAGATATTCGGGTTATCACGGTCAGCAGCCTAATAGAAGGAGTTGCTTCGACTGTGGAGACTTGAATCATCTCAAGAGGGATTGTCCCAAACTTATGAGTAGTGTCCGTTAGAAAATTGTGCAGCCTATGATTTCAACACCAATAGTTACACCAGTCGTACAACCAGCTAGGGGTGGGGCTCAGTCAGCTCGAGGTCACCCTAGAGGGGGAGGTCGCTCAAGCGAAGGTCAGACATGTTGCTATGCATTTCCCGACAGACCAAAGGTAGTTGCTTCTGACGTTATGATGAAAGGTATTGTTTTAGTGTTCCATATGGATGCTTTAGTGTTATTTGACTCTACTTCCACTTAATCTTATGTGTCGTCATATCTTGTTATTTATTTGGATATTCCTCGTGATTCTTTAGATATGCATGTTCATGTATCTACTCCGGTGGGTGATTCCGTTATGGTGGATCGTGTATATCGATCATATGTGGTTACCATTAGGGGTTATGAGACTAGGGTTGATCTATTATTGCTTAGTATGATTGATTTTGAGGTGATTTTTGGTATGGATTGGCTATCTCTACATCATGTTATTCTTGATTGTCATACTAAGACTGTGATGTTGGCAATGACGGGGTTTCCTAGGTTGGAGTGGAGAGGTTATCTTGGTCACACTCCTAGTAGACTGATTTCATATTTGAAGGCTCTACGGATGGTTGAGAAGGGTTGTTTGGCGTATTTGGCCTTTGTGATGAATGTTAGTGTTGATACTCCTATTAATTACTTAGTTTTAGTAGTGAGGGAGTTCTTAGATGTGTTCCCTGTAGACCTACCGAGCATTCCTCCTGACGGGGATATTGATTATGGTATTGATTTGGTGCCGGGCACTCAGTCCATCTCTCTTCCACCATATCGCATGGCTCTATAAGAGTTGAAGGAGTTGAAGGAAATGTTACACAAATTGCTGGATGAGGGTTTCATTAGGCCTAGTGTGTCACATAGGGGTGCACCGGTACAATTTGTGAAGAAGAAAGTAGGTTATATGAGGATGCGCATTAACTATAGGCAGTTGAACAAGGTTACTATCAAGACATGCACCCACTACCACGCATTGATGATTTTTTTGATCATTTTCAAGGTGTTAGGGTATTCTTGAAGATTAATTTGAGATCAGGGCACCATCACTTGAAGATCCGAACTTTAAATATTCTGAAGACGGCTTTCAGGACCCGTTATGGTCACTATGAGTTTCTGGTGACGTCTTTTGGGTTCGCCAATGCCCCAGTAACTTTTATACACTTGATGAATAGCATATTTCAGCCCTATCTTGATTCCTTTGTGATTGTTTTCATTGATGATAAATTGGTGTATTGTCGCAGTCGATGATCATGAGCAGCATTAAAGGATCGTGCTTCATACTTTGAGAGAGAAGAATTCTCCAAGTGCAAGTTTTTGTTATAATTGGTGGAATTCTTGGGCCATATAGTATCCAGTGAGGGGATTAAGGTCTATCCAAAAAAAGATTAAGGCAGTTCAGAGTTGGCCTGGATCGTCTATGGCTACTGAGATCCAGAGTTTCCTTGGGTTGGTTGGGTATCATCGTTGTTTTGTGATAGCAGCGTCCCTGAGTAGATTGAAACAGAAGGGTGCCTTATTTAGATGGTCTTGTGAGTGTGAGAAGAGATTTTAGAAGCTCAAGGCTGCCTTGACTACAGCTCCAATTCTAGTTTTACCTGCGGGATCGGGTTATTATATAATATATTATGATGCTTCGCAGATTGGCATTGGATGTGTGTTGATGCATGAGAGTAGAGTAATTGATCATATTTTGCTTCAGTTGAAGCGCCATGAGAAGAACTACCTAGTACAAAATTTGGAGTTAGCAGCCATTTTTCATGCGCTCAAAATTTTTACGCATTATCATTACGGCGTGTCTTGTGAGGTGCTCACAGATCACACGAGTCTCGTCACTTATTAAAAAAGGATATGAACTTGAGGCAAGATATGTGATTAGAGATACTAAATGACTATGATATCACTATTCTTTATCACCGGGGAAGGCCAATGTGGTGGCCGATGCTTTGAGTAGGAAGGCTGAGAGCTTGGGTAGTCTTGTTTTTATCCCAGATGGGGAGAGACTATTAGCTTTGGAAGATCAAGCTTTGGATAATCGGCTCGTGAATTTGGATAGTTTGGAGCCTAGAAGCTTTCTTTCTTATGTTGTCTCTCGTTAGTCCATGTTTGAGAATATCATGGCGCGTTAGTATGATGATCCCCACTTTCTTGTTCTCAGAGACACGGTGCAGCATGGTGATGCTAATGAGGTGGCTATTGGAAATAATGGGTATTGAGGATACAGGTTCGGATCTGTGTTCTAAATATTGATGGGTTGCGAGAGTTGATTCTAGAGGAGGCACATAGCTCGCGGTATTCCATTTGTCCGAGGGCGTAAAGATTTACCAAGATTTAAGGCAGCACTATTGGTGGCGGAGGATAAGGAAGGATATTGTTGAGTATGTTGCTTGGTGTTTGAACTCTGACCAGGTGAAGTATGAGCATTAGAGTCCCGGTGGTTTGCTTCAGAGGCTTTATATTCCGGAGTAGAAGTGGGAGCGTATCACTATGGATTGTGTAGTTGGGCTTCCATGGACCTTGAGGAGATTCGATAAAGTATGGGTCATTATGGACACACTGATCAAGTCTGCAAACTTCATTCCAGTCAGGACTACCTACTCTTCATAGCAACTAGCTCGGATTTGTATTTAGGAGATTATTCACCTTTATGGTGTGCCCGTGTGTATTATCTCAAATCGAGGCATGCAGTTTATATCGCAGTTTTGGAGAGAAATGCATCGTGTGTTGGCCATACAGGTCGAGATAACTACAATATTTCATCCCCATATGGGCGGGCAGCCCGAGTGCACTATTCAAATTTTAGAGAACATGTTACGAGCTGGTGCCATTGCTTTTGGATGATCATGGGATCAGTTTTTACCGTTAGCAAAATTCGCCTACAATAACAGATATCAAATGAGTATCCAAATGGCTTTGTATCAGGCATTATATGGGAGGCAATGCCGTTCTCCGTTTGGTTGGTTTGAGGCCAGGTTGTAGGGCATTGATTTGGTCTGTGATCATTTGGAGAAGGTGAAGTTAATTCAAGAGCGATTTCGTATAGTGCAGTCTAGGAAGAAGAGTTATGTTGTAATGAAGGCTTGTGGTGTTGTATATATGGTGGGTGAGAAGTTCCTACTTAACGTTTCGCCCATGAAGGGTGTTTGAGGTTCAGGAAGAAGGGAAAGTTGACCCCTAGGTATATTGGTCCACTTGAGGTGCTTGAGAGAATGGGAGAGGTGGCCTACAGACTTGCCTTGCCACCTAGTCTAACAGGAGTGCACCCAGTGTTTTATGTTTCCATGCTCCGGAAGTATTATGGGGATGTGTCACATTTTTGGACTTCATCATGGTGCAGTTGGATGAGGATTTGACTTATGTTGTGGAGCTAGTGGCAATTTTAGACCAGCAGGTTTGAAAGTCGAGGTTGAAGAATATAGCATTTAGTGAGGGTTCATTGGAGAGGTCAACTGGTCAAGGAGGCAACTTAAGAGATCGAGCGGGACATGCAGAGCAGATATCCTCACCTTTTTGAGACTCCATGTATGATTCTAGACTCATTCGAGGACGAACATCAATCTAAGAGGGGGAGAATGTAACGACCCGGCCGGTCATTTTGTGTATTTCATCCACGTTCCCCTATTTGATGCTTTACATATGTGTATTTGTGGTTATGGGACTTGCTGAGGTAGTTGGTTAGATTTTGGGGAAATTGGGGATTGAGTTGGGACACCTGTCCCAAGGTTGGATGCTTAAGTCGTAACATATGACCGGATTTTGAATTTTGTGTAGACAATACCGGAATGGTGTATTGATTTTCATAATAGCTTCATATGGTGATTTTAGAATTAGGTGTATGTTTGTATTTAGATTTGGAGGTTCCAAGGTCATTTAGGCTTGAATTGGCGAATGTTGGAAGATTGAAGGTTTGGAAGGTTGATAAGTTCGACCGAGGGTTAACTTTGTTGATATTGTGTTCGAATATTGGTTCCGAGAGTTGCGATAGGTCCGTTGTGCCATTTTGGATTCGCATGTTAAATTCGAGGTTGTCCCGAATTCTTTAGACATGTTCGTCATAAGTTTTTAAATTGAAAATTCGAAATTGTTCCTTAGGCTTAAATTGAGGTGTCATTCGTGGCTTTGATGTTTCTTTGTGTGATTTGAGGCCTCGAGTAGTTTTGTATTGTATTATGTGATTGGTTGGTGTGTTTGGACGGGGTCCCAAGGACTCGGGTGGGTTTTGTAACCCCCCCCCCCCCCGAGGGGTGGTTGAACTTGACTGAAGGTTGGTAAGTCTGGTGCAATCGCACATGCGGATACGAGTCGCATCTGCGTTTTTGAACGTATATGCAAAGGAGAAGGATAGGAGTTAGGTCCCCAGATACGAAAGATGGGGAGCAAATTTGAAGGTGCAGATGTAGTTGGGTGACCGTAGAAGCGGGATGTCAGGATCCAAGTGAGGATCATAGGTGCAGTCCTTTTACCGCAGATGCGGTTAAGTGTTCGCAAATGCGAAAATGCTAGGCAGACTTTATAATTCGAAGGGTTTGGTTATTTTCTCATTTTTGGAGTTGTGGAGCTTGGTTTGAGGCGATTGTTGGAGGGTTTTTCATCTCATTTGAAGGGGTAAGTGATCCTTACTTGATTTTGGTGTTAGATATTGATTGCCCATAGATTATTACACCTAATTTACATGAATTAAAGGGTTTTCGGTCTGCAAAGTCATCGCATAGTAAACCATAGGTGACCATGTGAAAGGTTGTTATGTGGAGGCTTATGTGATTGCAGACGTGTTATGTGGACCGCACAGCCACCGCAAACTCGAGCATCTGATTTGTTTCTTTAAGGGCAATTATGCGGCATGTTTACGATCGCAAAACCTATTTTGCGGTGGGTTTTGCGATCGCATAATATTTTGTCCAACAAGGTATACAATTATGCGACAGGTATGCGATCCGCATAGTGGTTATGCGACCGCATAAACCATCGCATAGTATGTTTTCTTCTGCCAAATTATTGTCTTATGCCTTCTTTGTTATGCCTATCACTCACACACTGTTTCTTTGCAGAAATGGCATCCAGAAAAGCTATTTCAACGTGATCCCCATCTGCTCGTGGACAGAAAAGGGCCACTTTGGGCGAATATGCACAGCATGCTAAACTTCCAAGACCAGAAACCACCCGGGACCACTGTTGAGCACTCTTCCCAGTCTGATGAGGAGGGGCACAAATAGATACCTTGCCTTCAGTCGACTTAAAGGCTGAGGCACGAAGGAAAAAAGGGGAGGATATGCAACTCCGGTTTGGAGTCACACGCTCCATGAGTCTGTACAAAGAAGGGCTTGCAAATCGAAAAATCGTTGAAGAAAAGCAATTGATCTTGAAAGGGTTGAAGGAACACTATCCTCACATAATAGAGAACATCAAGCAGAGGAAGTGGGAATTCTTCACTGAGGTCCTTGATGAGTATAATGAAACAATTGTGCGGGAATTCTATGCTTCATATGGGGCATCGAGGAACGCTGAGCAAAGGAGAAACAAGGTCTTTACTGAATCAGTTCTTGATCGAGGAGTACATGTGTTGGGTGAAAAATGCACCATCAATGACCTATATGTCACGACCCGAAATCCCACCTTCGGGCCATGACTGCGTCTAACGTTGAACCCGCTAGACAAGCCAACGTTTGAACTAAATAATCTCATTAACAACTAAAATGAACAGGATAATTAAGGCATCGATGGTCAACAATATGAAGGTTAACAAATTACCACAAATAATATAGCAACTTCGAAATAAAACCCATATACATATCCCAGAACTGGTGTCACATACTCACGAACTGTCTAAGAGATTACTAAATACAAAGATCTAAAATAAGTACATATGACTGTCTTTGAACTATAGATGAGACAGAGCTGAAAGTGAAGGGTAGAAGGTGACGCCAAGGCCCACGAACGTATGCGGGTCTACCTCGATGTCTCCTGTATGAACTGATAAAATGCTCCGACCGTCAGTGACCACCGGGTTCGGCTGCGTAGTCTGCACAACAAAAAGACGTGCAGGTGTAGCATCAGTACAACGGACCCCATGTACTGAGCAACTGCCGAGCCTAACCTCAGCGAAGTAATGATGAGGCTAGGACCGACCACAATATATGTACCTGTGCAATTCTATATAATAACAGGAAAATATCAACGGAAATAAGCAAGTAAAAACAGATACGGGGAGAAACATGGTGGGGGTAAAAGGGGCAACAAAATGCTAGCACGGTAGAACAGGGTAATAACTAAAATGTAAAAAGGTAAAAGTAGGAATTTAACGTCTCAGCACAGATAATGAACAGCAAAAGGCACGACATGTCCCCTCGTGCATAATCTCGCAATCACTCGGCACGGAATGTCCCCTCGTGCAATAAATAATCAACGATCAACATGGCATGTCCCCTCGTGTGATAAATAATAAACAATCAGCACGGCATGTCCCCTCGTGCGATAAATAATAAACGATCAACACGGCATTTCCCCTCGTGTGATAAATAATAAACAATCAACACGGCATGTTCCCTCGTGCGATAAATAATATAAAAGCAACAATATAATGTGAACATCAACAATGAGAAATCTCAAGTGTAAGGAAATGCTCAATAAAATTCTATCGTCCCGGCAAGGGACTCAGCTATATCCAACCTCGCATCATAAATACAGTTTCAACAGTAAAAGCCTCAACTGAAACAAATAACACAATAACTCCCCATGTCATGAAACAACATCAAGGTATCACTTCTAAATCACCAATTACTCATAATACAGAGAATATTAAGAACACGGTATGATTCATCACGTTTGACCTACGGGCATGCTAGACCACAACATATAGGAACCCGTCACCTCACCTATACGTTGGAGAGGAATTACACTTAGCAAATAAGACTCTATACCTAATCCCTCAAGCTAAGGTTAGGCCAAACACTTACCTCAGCTCCAAAATGCAAGTCAAGCCTCGATCACAACCTTTCCTCTCGAATCCAACTCCAAACCGATAATATCTAGACATAATGGATTTATTAACATCAATAATTACTCAATAACCAATTCCAAGGCCTAATTATACATTTTCTACTATTCTACCGAAAATACTAAAATTTTGACCCTGGGCCCGCATGCTCGAATCCCGAAAATTCTCGGAGGAATTACTCACCCATAGCCTAAGGATCATTAATATGAAGTTTCTACTTGAATTCATAGCATTAAACGGACAATACGCCAATTTCTTAAGAGCCCTAAATTTTCTACCCAATTCTTGATTTTCCATTAATTTAGTAGGTAATCCCATTAATTATTCATGCATGAAACTAGTATTAGGAAGGAATTAACTAACCTTAACAGTATCTAGGTCGTGGTGTTCTCCTCCCAAGCTCACAAGTCTCTAATGGGGTTTTTGGTATGAAGGAAATCAAGGAAACCCGAGTTTTGCACTTTAAAAACAGTCTGCCTACAGGGGTTTCCGCACTTGCGACCCAGGGACCGCACCTGCGGAAAAGAACCGAGGGAGCTGGGTTCGCACCTGCGGAGTTGGGGGCCGCACCTACGGAACCTCCGCACCTGCGAGGCTGGGACCGCAGGAGCGGTCCCGCACATGCGGCTGGGCAACTGCACCTGCGGTCACACCAGCAACAGCTGCACCAGCAGTTGTTTTAGCTGGTTTTTAGCCCCGTTGGGGGTCCGGGAGGCACCTGGGCCCACCCGATCCCTCGTCCAAAAATACCAACAAGTCCCAAATCATTATACGGACTTTCTAGAGCCCACGGAACACTCAAAACAACTCTAAAACTCAAAATCACACCCCAAAACCCCTAAAACCATAACTTAAGAAACTTCAAGTTCTTGATTTCGATAAACATGCGCCGGACCGACCTATACGACTCGGAATGACATCAAATTTCGCGGACAAGCCATAAATGACATAATGGGACCATTCCCGGTATCGGAATCACATTCGGACCTCGATATCATAAAATCACGTTCCAAACCAAATTTCAAATTCTATGAAAATCCTCAAAACTTCATTAACTCTCAATTTCTCATTTGATCCGAAACATGTCAAATGAAGCCCGTTCCTTACCAAATTTCACAGACAACTCAAATAACAAATATTGAACATGTTCCGGGCTCCGGAACCATAACACGGGCCCGGAAACACAGGTATCACATCGAGGTTCATTTTCATAGCCTTTATTATTTTTTTAGAAAACAATTTTCTTTAAAAATTCATTTCTCGGACTTGGGTCCTCGGAATTCGATTCCGGGCGTACGCCCAAGTCCCATATTTTCCTACAAACCCTCCGGGACCGTCAGATCACGGGTCCGGGTCCATTTACTAACATGTTGACCAAAGTTAACTTTATTCAATTAATTCTCATAAATTCAACTCTTTATCAGGTTTCCACATAAAGGACTTCTCGGCTACGTGCCGGGGCTGCGCACGCACATCGAGGTGAGATTAACGAAGGCTTTCAGGGCAGTCATAATTAAATTTACATAAGATGACCTTTTGGGTCATCACAATCTCTGCCTCTAAAACAAATATTCGTCCTCGAACGGACATAGAAGGGTACCTGAATTGGGGAAAAGGTGGGGATATCAGCTACGCATATCGGACTCGGACTCCCAGGTCGCTGCCTCAACAGGCTGACCCCTCCACTGAACACGAACCGAAGGATAACTCTTCGATCTCAACTGACTAACCTGCCGAGCTAATATGGTTACTAGCTCCTCCTCATACGATAAATCCTTGTCCAACTGGACACCGCTAAAATCAAGTACATGAGATGGATCCGCAATATACCTCTGGAGCATAAACACATGAAACACCAGGTGCACGGCCGATAAACTCGGTGGCAAGGCAAGTCTGTAGGCCACCTCTCCTACCCTATCAAAAATCTCAAATGGACCAATGTACCTAGGGCTCAACTTTCCCTTCTTCTCGAACCTCATCACGCCCTTCATAGGCCACACTCGAAGAAATACCCGGTCTCCTACCATAAAGGCCAAATCTCGAACTCTACTATCACGACCCAAATTTCCCTCCGCAGGGTTTCGTGACGGCACCTAGTCTCTACGACTAGGTATGCCTAAGATGTACGGAAATCAAAATGTAAAAAAAAAACACAATAATCGAGGATAAAGCAAAAACAATACTATTAAGCTGTGTCGCTCGGCATTTACAGCTTTACTATGCCCAAAACCCGGATTATCACAAATTCACAAGCTGTATACTATAGCTATATACAACAAAATTGGAAAGTGTTTATGTCTAAGTATTATGACTATACTAGGATAAGGAAGGGGACTCGGAAGGTTCTGCGGACGCGGCAGAAATACCTCACGGTCTCCAAAAGTTGTTGCTGCTCCTAACCTCGGTACTGCGTACTGGTACCTGGATCTGCACATGGAAAAAACATGCGCAGAAGGGCATGAGTACTCCACAATAGAACAGTTATAATTTAACAGTTGCAAATAAATGGAAATAATTAACAGAAATTTAAAATAAAGCTAGAAGGAATAATGTAAAGTAGCCCTCAACTCAGCACAGCATATAAATTAATAGATACTCGTGCAATGCAATACAGGGGGAATGCTACCGGGTCTCAGCCCGTAGTCCCAACGTAAATATGCAATGCAGTACAAGGGGAAAGCTCCCGGATCTCGGTCCATAGTCCCAATTTAAAGATGCTATGCAGTACAGGGGAAAGCTCCCGGATCTCGATCCGTAGTCCCAATTTAAATATGCTATGCAGTACAGGGGGAAAGCTCCCGAATATCGGTCTGTAGTCCCAATTTAAATATGCTATGCAGTACAGGGGGAAAGCTCCCGAATATCGGTCTGTAGTCCCAATTTAAATATGCTATGCAAGATGTGTAACGGATGCAGCGTAATTTAATAGTTTATGAAAATAGTAGGCAATATAGAGTAAAATACTTCATCAAGGTTCAAATAGTAGTAGTGAGTGAAAAATCAGGTAAAATTGGTTGACGTGTTTAAATCTTGAGTTGTTACTCAGTTTAAAACGGTCACAATAATAATAGAATGGAAAATGAGGTATGACATAGAAAGAACGAAGGAAATCCAGTAAAATAACCCATGCACGCACCCGTCACCTCACGTACACGGGGTTTTTATAGTGAAAAATCAGTTAAAATGCCTAAGGGAAACATCCCCAACACAGAGTTAGGCAAGCCACTTACCTCGACTGCGTAAATCAACTGTGTACCACTCTCTTGCCACGAGTATCCAACTCCAGGTGGCCCAAATCTATTCAATTCGATTTCATATTGTAAATATTATTTCAAGAAATCGAAGTAACTAATTAATTCGAAGCTAATACGCGAAATTAGGAATTTTGACCAAAATACCCCTCGGGCCCATGTCTCGGAATCGGGTAAAAGTTATGTTTCCCAAACCCTCAGTCCCCCACGAGTCTAACCATATAAGAATCCCTCAAATCAGAGGTCAACTACTCAATCAAAAACCCAAAATTTGGTCTAAAAGTTTCTTCATTTTTCCCAAGTTTCTACTCAAAATTCTCGAAATTAAGGGTGGAATTTAGGATTAGAATCATGGAAATTAACCTATGATAGTTAGAAATCACTTACCAAGAATACCCAGGTGAAACATCCCTCAAAGATCGCCTCTCCCGAGCTCCCACAATTCAAAATGGTGAAAAATAGGCTTAAACCTTCGAATTGGATATTTAATAGTCTGCCCAGGTATTTGTTCTATGCGTTCGCGGAGGGTCCAC
>MDKH01215977.1:0-17952 GCA_005239495.1 Nicotiana undulata
ACTTATTCGTTCTATTATAATATTTCACAAATCAATAACAAACAGCAAACAGAGTATAAAATATTTTCTTTAAGTCTTTACGTCCCCATAATAATCAAATTGTCTAAGCAAACCTCCCAAGACTGGAGTCAACATGGTCACGAGCATCTAAGAAATAAAACTAACTATGTTAATGTCTTAAACAATGTATATGAAATGAATACTAATACTAACAAACGAAGGGAAATGGAGAAGTTGCAGACGCTGGGCAGCTACCTCAAAATCCCGTAAAGCTGCTGTTAACGAACAAAGATGGCTACTGCTCCGCACTAGTACCTGGATCTGCACACAAGGGAGCAGGGAGTAATGATGAGTACGCCAACTTAGTAGTAATGAAAATAAATCAAAGTCTCAAGTATATGAAACACACAGCATAGATACACCAATCCACAAAACAGTAAAACATCGAGTCTCAATACAGTATACATAATTTAGAAAACCAGTTTCCAAGAATCCCTTGAAACAAGTGTATTTTCAAATACTTCTCAGTAAATTCAGTTTGAAAAATGAAGTGAATCATAGTCAAAAACTTAGTAAAATCATCATAAAACTGCCCCTCGGGGCATAATAATCTCTCATAACATTTCCCTCAGCACCTCACCATCACTCAGTATCAGCCCAGCGGGCAACCTCACAGTCACTCAGTATCAGCCCAGCGGGCAACCTTACCGTCACTCACTATCAGCCCCGCGGGCATTACTCGCACTCAATAGGTACCTGCGCTCACTGGGGGTGTGTACAGACTCCGGAGGGGCTCCTACAGCCCAAGCGCTATAAACAAGCCATATCATGGGATAAATCACTCTCAGGCACTCGGCTTCTCTCATATCATAACATCCTCACAACATTTGCCCTAGGCCTAACTCATATCATAACATCCTCACAATATTGGCCCGCGGCCTCACTCAGTCAGACACTCTCAACATACCACTCGGGCCATCATTATACCGGGTTCTCGACCCAAAAACAATGTTTCATTTTCAAGAAATAATATCAAAAATACTACGAGTGTCAAAACAATCATCAAGAAAAGACTGAGTAAAAATCATAACATATCAAGTGAGGAAAATAGTAAAAACAACCCCCAAGGGGTAAACAGATCGGCACTAGGCCCGAAACATGGCTTACAGCCCAAATCATACCAAAATATATCAATACTATTAAGCGTAGGCTTAAAAATCGGTTTCGCAACTCAATAGTCTCCTAAAAAGGGATATATATCCAAATTTCCAATCTTTGAATTCCAAAATCCGTAAAAGGATGTAAAGTCTGGGTTTCATACCCTCGGGACAAGATTTAAAGACATTACTTACCTCAAACTAGCCCGAAAAGCTACTTTTCACCCCGTTTGCCTCTCGTATCAACTTCCGAGCACTCCAAATCTGTAAAGATCAGATCTTTATTATCAAATTATGCTTAAGGAATGAATTCCAATTGAAAAATACCAATTTTAGCTCAAACCCCGAAATTAGGCAAAACCCGACACCCCGACCCGGGCCTCGGAACTCGACAAATTTATACCAAAATATTCGTCATCATCTCACGAGTCCGTACATATAACGAACGCTAAAATCGGAGTTCGTTTGACCCCTCAAATCGTCCCTAGAAGGTCTCATAATCTCAAGCCCTAACCCCATCCTTTTCTACTGATTTCCATGGATTAACACTGATATGTTATTCCTATAATCGAGTTTTAGGGTCCAAAATACTTACCTCAACGAAGAACAATGATTTCCCTTCTTCAAAATCGCCTCCAAGATCTTTTCCCGTACATAAATGGTGAAACGTGGGTATTGGTCGCGGAGGGTTTATTTAAATACTGCCCAGGTAATTATTCATCGCGATCGCGGACTTCCAGTCGCGATTGCGAAGCACAAAACCCACTGCCTCTCTTTTTTACTCTACGCGATCGCGGAATAGCCCACGCGATCGCGAAGCTTTGCCTTCCACACCCACGCGATCGCGTCTCTACCCACGCGACCGCACTGACCAAGTCCTTCTACTCCTCACCAGCCCCACTCTACTCTACGCGATCGCGGAATAGCCCACGCGATCGCGAAGCTTTGCCTTCCACACCCACGCGATCGCGTCTCTACCCACGCGACCGCACTGACCAAGTCCTTCTACTCCTCACCAGCCCCACTCTACTCTACGCGATCGCGGCCCTGGCCACGCGTTCGCATAGCACAAGTTAACAAACCCACGCGATCGCGACTTGACCCCTGCGATCGCGACTCACAATTTCCCCAAGACCCCAACTTACTCTATGTGATCGCGGACGACTTCACGCGATCGCAGTGAACAATTCACTGCTGCTAAAACACCAGAAAACCAGCAATCTCTTCAAGACCAAAAGTGCTCGTTAACCACCCAAAATCAATCCCGAGCCTCTCGAGCCCCAACTAAATTTACCAACACATCCCATAATATCATTCAAACTTGGTTGCACTCTCAAAACACTAAAAATAACATCAAAACACAAAATTCACATCGGATTCAAACCTAAGAACTTTGAAATTTCTAAAATCCACCAACAATGCCGAAACTATCCAAAACAACTTCGATTGACCTGAAATTTTGCAGGCATATCCAAAATGAATTACAAATCTGTTCCAACTTCCGGAATTCCATTCCGACCCCGATAGCCTATTTTTCACTGTCGACCGAAAATTACCAAAAATTAACTTTCGCTAATTCAAGCCTAATTCTACACCTAACATCACAAATATATTCTGAACACACTCCTAAGTCCCAAATCACCTAACGAAGCTATCCGAGCCATAAAATCCGCATTCCGAGGTCGTTTACCACTAAGTCAACTCTCAGCTGACTTTTCCAACTATAAGGTTATTTTTAAAGACTGAATGACTAAACTCTCATTACAACCATTCCGACTCCAAGCCTACCAACTCTAACACATCATAAACAGTATAACCAACCTATGAAAAGTCAATAAGAGTGTATAATACAGGTTCTACGGAACGACCGACCGGGTCGTTACATTCTCACTTACTTAAACACACGTTTATCCTCGAAGGTTTCTAGAGTTGTTCCAAACACCACCAAAATTGTTGTGTAACCTACCCTGCACATATTCGGAGGTGATCCCCCGTCACTCTACCCCCTATAGGTCTAATAGCACAACACAGTTGAAATTTCGAAATCCAATCTTGACCCATAAACCTTAGAACCAAGTTCCACTTCTGAAATAGTTTGAACACGCTGTATCAAGCCATATCTGTAACCCAAGATGAAACCACATAACATACCGCATGACTCAACCACCCATAGTGATAACTCTTAATCACAATAGCTGCTCCAAACAACCTAATACCGGTACATATCCTCTTATCAAGCAATGCCTCGCTCTAGCACTTCCATATACTGCCGATGATGAAAGAAGCACGTAGAAACCAGCAACCATTTGTCTGATCAGTATCAGTGGCATCCATAGCCATAACTTGTGAAACTCGTGCACTCAATAATAACTTCCCAAGAGCTTAATTCATAAAATAGAAGATTCACACGAGAGGACTATCCTGCCATTAATTATTACCATTACATCATCATGCTAGAAGCCTGGCACACACCGTAAAATCAGAACACACGAATATGACACCAAGGATCATACCTCTACCTAACTCTGCTGCAACGCGTGATCTCATTCAAATGCTGGACCACATGAAATACTCCAAGCCACCTTGATCAAAATCAATAACCATGCGAAATTCAACATCAAGTACTCAAAGTGCATTACCATAACCACGGGGAAATCGGACGATACCATGCCATCCGAACCAGACAGAACATAACCAACACGTCTCAATCCTGCAGCACCCAATTACTTACCTTACTCAAATCTAGCTAATAAGCCCAATTAGAACCTCACCCTATGCACATACCACCAATGATCAAAACTCCTCGAACACTGAAAGGTAACTCATAGATCACTCCAAAGCACGAATAAACTCAATGACAATCAAATGGTACATCCCTCAACAATAGCAATTTGGGGTCAACAGTTCCGACTCAGTGTAGAACACACACCCATACTAGCCTACCAATAATTATATTCTAAATCAACTCTGGTCATCCACAACAGGTAGATAACTCTCCAAAGGTTCATAATGACTGAATCATGACATATACTAATACATGACTAGCTTTGCTCGCATCCTCATAGTTCACAACCACAAAATAATCTGTTTATTAGAACTCTTAGTCTCAAAGTCCATGAAGCGCACAATTTTACCATATCTGATACGAATTCCACCACCCAAATATATAACATGTCTCCAATACCCAATCATTCCACGGGGTACTCCTATAATTCTTCTGTGCCACCAACAAACTTGAATATCGGCAGTCGATCCAACAAAAGAGCATTGTAACACCAATGAAGCACCCTTACTCAAACACATTGCCTTAATCACATTGTCCTTTATGAATGTATACTCTCATCCAGCCACCCAACAGTGGTATCCTTTACCTAATCGTCTGAAACTTCCAGTTTTGACCTTCCTTCCAGAACTGAACTGTGACCTCACATATGCCACTCTCCAGTATACACAAAATACCGCATACGCCATGCAATACTATGATAAATATGAGAACTTCATGCTCTCTTCCTAGCCACAAACAACTACGTACCCAACTAGCCAAGAATTTTCCATTGTTCTCATTTAGAAGCAAAATCACTATACATCACATGGCCCTCACGCTAGTAGAAATATACATCTCCAACCGTGGTATAAACCATCAAGAACTCTCCGAATCCTATTTGTACAACACCAAATTGTCATGACTGAATCCTTCTAACTCAACCAAGCTACGCATGCCACCAATCCCAAGAGAATCGCTAAGAAACACATGTAACAACTCATTACCTCATAAACACCCAAAGAACTAACCATATCCCTTATCATGCCGATCCAACCTACTACCAAGTTTTCCTATTTATCCAAGTTCCTTATGACTTACCTTCGAATTGATACTTCTTCTTGACATAATACCGCAATTCTAAATCCCGACTCACCGTACAAAACCCGAGCATAAAATATATTGTTTAAGACTCATAAGCCGCTGAATACTCTCTCAAATATCCCCAAAGCACCACATCAAAAATACTTACCCTGAATAGACTTCATGCGAATTTAAAGTCATTACCTTCGCTTTCCTGATACTGATGAATAGAATCCAAGATAATGCAATTACACCACAAGCCTTGACACCTTCCCCGTAAATCTTAGTTCTAGCCCTTCTCACAATCCTCAATCGCTACATATAACCTTGAATCTGTATGAACCATTCTCGAACGTCATTTACTCTACGCAATTTCAATTACACTAACCAAGTAAATAGAATGACCTGACCCCGCTTGCAATCCACATACTAGGGAAGTAATCCACACCCTTGAACCAACAAGCACACTCATACACTGCACACACTATACCTTCAATCAAGACTCAATCATTCAACAAATCCCATTACCCGTAAAGTACATTACAACATGTATCGAAGAAATTTCCATTACTCGAGTCATTCGCAGACTCCACCTCTGTATGTCATAACTGATTCACCAACATACCTCGAACCGAAACCAATACAAAACATAATCGTGTAATCAACTTATCATTAGAGGACTCCCCCACTTGGCTCAAAGACAAATATCAAGACAAACAATAACTCACGATGCCCATACACTATCACTGCCACCGTACTATGGTGAGGTTCAACTAAATCCTCCATAAACTTATATGACCCAAACCATCTAACACTCAAATCAAATGCAAATCTCACATCCACCATTGTAATGGTCATTCCAACTCCCACAAGTGAGTTAAAATCAATTTACATCATACATCATCTATTGGTAGAAAGGAACTTACTACAGATCAACATA
The DNA here is from genome assembly GCA_005239495.1 of Nicotiana undulata. NCBI lineage: Eukaryota > Viridiplantae > Streptophyta > Magnoliopsida > Solanales > Solanaceae > Nicotiana > Nicotiana undulata. Next base: position 5,942 of record MDKH01215977.1, read on the forward strand.
AGAACCACACACCTCGGGACAACCCGCAGGAGATACCCCTGTCTGCTTAGCCTCAAACTGATATCTCTCTATACACTTTCGAAGATCATAGCTATCACGCAATTACTATACCTTCCTACATTAGAACACAACCATTGCTTGCCCTCGAGACATCTCATTAAGCGGTATAAGAACCTGAAGCTGATGGCAATACTAACACTGGAGCCGTGGTCAAGGAAATCTTGAGCTTCTGGGAGCTCTACTCACACTCGTCTGACCACATGGATACCTTCACTGGACACCACGTGTCCCAAGAATGCTACTGAACTGATCCAAAAATTCACACTTGGAGAACTTCGCACAAGGCTTGTCCTCCCTATATCCTTGTAATACCATAATCAAATATTGAGTATGCTACCCCTGGCTACGCGAGTACGCCAGGATGTCATCCATGAACACAATAACAAAGGAGTTATAACACGGCTGCATGCACCTTCAATCAATTGCATGTCAGCCCAAAAGACATCACCCGAAACTCATAACACAACAGAAGGATCCGCTTCACTCCATATCTAAACAACATGGGAGGTCCTTCATTACACTCACAGCTCGAGGCCATATTCTAACTTAAGACTAAGTCAATTACTCAATGATTCTTGTTACATCTCCCGCTACTCCATTCTTGTCACAATCAAACAACCTGAACACATCTATCTATCAATCAGACTTACCACATAGTCATCTAGTCCAAGTTCCATCAATAAGGACACCAACGGACATATAAGTCCCCCAACACATGTGCCCACACAAATGAAATCTCAACACTCAAGCCACAGATAAAATCCAGCCTCTTCCGACTGGCCTATTATTAACATGTTAAAATCACATCTCACCCATGGAAGTCACAAGCCGCCGACGCACAACTGATACCAAGCACTCGCGTGCGCATTCGAATACATGAAAGGAATTCAAAGAGTTACGCTTTTGGCTGAATAAATAGATTTGCACGATAAGAATTCAAGAATGTGGAATGTTTCCGAAGGGTTCTGCAGCCTCTCGAAGATAAGTACAGACGTCTCTGTACCAATCCGCAAGACTCTACTAAACCTTTTCATGACCGTTGAGTCCTATGTAACCTAGAGCTCTGATACCAACTTGTCACGACCCCAAATCATAACGAGTCGTGATGGCGCCTATCGTGGAACTAGGCTAGCCAACCATCACATAACTACTTATTCGTTCTATTATAATATTTCACAAATCAATAACAAACAGCAAACAGAGTATAAAATAATTTCTTTAAGTCTTTACGTCCCCATAATAATCTAACAGTCTAAGAAAACCTCCCAAGACTGAAGTCAACATGGTCACGAGCATCTAAGAAATAAAACTAACTCTGTTAATGTCTTAAACAATGTCTATGAAATAAATACTAATACTAATAAAGGAAGGGAAAAGGAGAAGTTGCGGGCGCTAGGCAGCTACCTCGAATCCCATAAAGCTGCTGCTAACGAACAAAGATGGCTACTGCTCTGCACTAGTACCTGGATCTGCACACAAGGGAGCAGTGAGTAATGATGAGTACGCCAACTCAGTAGTAATAAAAATAAATCACAGTCTGAAGTATATGAAACACACAGCACAGATACACCAATCCACAAAATAGTAAAACATCGAGTCTCAATACAGTATATATAATTTAGAAAACCAGTTTCCAAGAATCCCTTGAAACAAGTGTATTTTCGAATATTTCTCAGTAAAACTCTCAGTAAAATCAGTTTGAAAACTGAAGTGAAACATAGTCAAAAACTCAGTAAAATCATCATAAAATGGCCCCTCGGGCCATAATAATCTCTCATAGCATTTCCCTTAGAACCTCACCATCACTCAGTATCAGCCCAGCGGGCAACCTCACAGTCACTCAGTATCAGTCAGCCCAGCGGGCAACCTCACAGTCACTCAGTATCAGCCTAGCGGGCAACCTTACCGTCACTCAGTATCAGCCCTGCGGGCATCACTCGCACCCAGTAGGTACTTGTGCTCACTGGGGGTGTGTACAGGCTCCGGAGGGGCTCCTACAACCCAAGCGCTATAAACAAGCCACATCATGGCATAAATCACTCTCAGGCACTCGACCTCTCTCAGGTCATAACATCCTCACAACATTGGCCCTCGGCCTCACTCATATCATAACATTCTCACAATATTGGCTCGCGTCCTCACTCAGTCAGACACTCTCAACATGCCACTCGGGCCATCATTATACCAGGTTCTCGACCCAAAAACAGTGTTTCATTTTCAAGAAATTAGCAAAAATACTCTGAGTGTCAAAACAATCATAAAGAAAAGACTAAGTGAAAATAATAACATATCAAATGAGGAAAATAGTAAAAACATCCCCCAAGGGGTAAACAGATCGGCAGTAGGCCCCAAACATGGCTTACAGCCCAAATCATATCAAAAAATATCAATACTATTAAGCATAGGCTTAAAAATTGGTTTCGCAACTCAATAGTCGCCTAAAAAGGGATATATTTCCAAAATTCCAATCTTTGCATTCCAAAATCCATGAAAGGATGTAAAGTCCGGGGTTTCATACCCTCAGGACAGGATTTAAAGACATTACTTACCTCAAACTAGCCCGAAAAACTACTCTACAACCCGTTTGCCTCTAGTATCAACTTACGAGCGCTCCAAATCTATAAAGAGCAGATCTTATCATCAAATTATGCTTAAGGAATGAATTCCAATTGAAAAATACCAATTTTAGCTCAAAACCCAAAATTAGCCAAAACCTGACCCCCAGGCTCGCACCTCGGAACTCGACAAATTTTATACCAAAATGTTCTTCATCATCTCACAAGTCCGTACATATAATGAACGCTAAAATCGGAGTTCGTTTGACCCCTCAAATCTTCCCTAGAAGGTCTCATAATCTCAAGCCCTAACCCCATCTTTTTCTACTGATTTCCATGGATTAACACTGATATTTTGTTCCTTAATCACCTATAATCGAGTTTTAGGGTCCAAAATACTTACCTCAACGAAGAACAATGATTTCCCTTCTTCAAAATTGCCTCCAAGCTCTTTTCCCATACATAAATGGTGAAAAGTGGGCATTGGTCGCGGAGGGTTTATTTAAATACTGCCCAGGTAATTATTCATCGCGATCGCGGACTTTCAGTTGCAATCACGGAGCACAAAACCCACAGCCTCTCTTTTTTACTCTACGTGATCGCGGAATGCCCCACGCGATCGTGAAGCTTTTCCTTCCACACCCACGCGATCGCGTCTCTACCCACGCGACCGCACTGACCAAGTCCTTCTACTCCTCACCAGCCCACTCGCCTCTACGCGATCGCGGCCCTGGCCACACGTTCGCGTAGCACAAGTTCACAGACCCATGCGATCGCGACTTGAACCCTGCGATCGTGACTTATAATTTCTCCCAGGACCCAACTTACTCTATGCGATCGCGGACGAGTTCACGTGATCGCAGTGAACAATTCAGTGCTGCTAAAACACTAGAAAATCAGCAATATCTTCAAGACCAAAAGTGCTCGTTAACCACCCGAAATCAATCCCGAGCCCCTCGGGACCCCAACCAAATTTACCAACACATCCCATAACATCATTAAAACTTAGTTGCACTCTCAAAACACTAAAAATAACATCAAAACACCAAAATCACATCGGATTCAAGCCTAAGAACTTTGAAATTTCTAAAATCCACCAACGATGCCGAAACTATCCAAAACAACTCCGATTGACCTGAAATCTTGCAGGCATATCCAAAATGACATTATGAATTTGTTTCAATTTTCGGAATTCCATTATGACTCCGATAGCCTATTTCCCACTGCCGACCGGAAATCACTTAAAACTAACTTTCGCCAATTCAAGTCTAATTCTACACCGGACATCACAAAAATATTCTGAACAGATTCCTAAGTCCCAAATCACCTAACGAAGCTATCCGAGCCATAAAATACGTATTCCAAGGTCGTTTACCAATAAGTCAACTCTCAGTTGACTTTTCCAACTATAAGGCTATTTTTAAAGACTAAATGGCTAAACTCTCACTACAACCATTCAGATTCCAAGCCTACCAACTCTAACACATCATAAACAGTATAACCAACCTATGACAAGTCAATAACAATAATTATAATACAGGTTCTACGAAACGACCGACCGGGTTGTTACAATCGCCAGCTAAACAAAGTTTCCACTAAGAAAAAGTAATTGTTACTGTGTATTCATGATTTGTTTGACCAATTGCAGGGTGTCAGGGTGTTCTCTAAGATCGACTTGAGATCTGGGTATCATCAGCTAAAGATTCGTGCTTCGGATATTCCGAAGATGGCCTTTCGGACTAGGTATGGCCACTGTGAGTTTCTAGTGGTCTCTTTCGGCTTGACCAATCCCCCCATCGGCATTTATGGATTTGATGAACCGGGTGTTCAGGCCATATATTTACTCATTTGTTATTGTCTTCATGGATGACATATTGATCTACTCGTGTAGTATGGAGGAGCGCGAGCAGCATTTGAGAGTTGTGTTTCAGACCTTGCAGGGATAGAAGTTATATGCGAAGTTCTCCAAGTGCGAGTCCTGGTTAGATTCTGTGGCATTCTTGGGGCATGTTGTATCAGGCAAGGGTATTAAGGTAGATCACAGGAAGATCAAGGAAGTCCATAGTTGGCCTCGTCCTACCACAACGACCGAGATCAGGAGTTTAATGTGGTTAGCAGGTTATTATCGTCGGTTTGTTAAGGGATTCTCATCTATTACTGCACCTTTGACTAGACTGACCCAGAAGGGTGCTTTGTTCCGATGGGCTGATGATTGCGAGGAGATCTTTCAGAAGCTCAAGACCGCATTGACTACAAAACCGGTGTTAGGTTGCCTTTCGATTCAGGGATGTATACTGTATATTGCGACGCATCACGCGTTGGCCTGGGTTGTATATTGATGAAGGAGGGGAAAATTATTGCATACGCTTCATGTCAGCTGAATCCCCACGAGAAGAATTACCCCATACATGATTTGGAGTTGGCCGCGATAGTTCATGCTCTCAAGATCTGAAGGCATTATCTTTATGGGGTATCCTGTGAGGTTTACACCGATCATCACAACTTGCAGCATTTGTTGAAGCAGAGGGGCACTACTACAAAAAAGGCCATTGGCGAAAATTATTTAGTGGCAATAAGACAATAGTCGCAAATGAATTATTTAAGCTGAACTACTAGTGGCATATGACCATTTGCTAGTAAAAGATATTCTTTAGTGACACAAAAAAATTGCCAATGAAATCATTAACTGAAATCAATTTTTATTATTTCAACTTTCCCTCCGTACAAAATAAAATAAAATCTTCCCTCCAATTTTTTGGACAAGAATTAAGTATTCCCTCCGATTAGAAACCAATACGACTTCTGCAAAATCGCTACGAAATCGCTAACAAAATCATTGCGGCCTGCGACAGTCTCTGGCCTGCCACAACTCCGGCGATCTTCTTCCCAAATGTCAGGTAACTTTCTCTTCTTCCCCAGGTAAATTTTGTGAAATCTGTTGTCAATCTTCTCCCTCTCTTCTGTCTTCCCCAGATCTGCAATTTTTTTGCGAAATCTTCTCCAAATTAGATATGAATGAGAGCTTTGATTTACAGAGCATGAATGTTAGGAGTTTAAGGCAAGAAGAGTTCTGTCATGACTGCTAATAAATATCAGTACATAAATTACATAGGTCAATTTGTTGTAACTGGAAGACGATATCTACTCTTTAGACTTTAGAGGCATAAGGCGATTGATGCTGAGGTTAATTAGTCATGCTTTTGACTTTCTTATCTTGTTGTGATGCCATATAGATTCACTACTTCTAGTATTATGGAAAATAGGTAAATATAGTTCTGAACTTTCTCCTAAATGTGTTCATCATGAAAAATGGATAAAAGGTATATATTATTTTCCTTGTAATAAATGGATTCGAAGTATTGCTTGGGAAGGCGATGTGTATTCCTAGGTATTCAAAAATGACCAAAGTAGGTATGTTTGTGGTTTAGGATTTGGTCCAACTTCTGTTCTATGGGGTAGTAGGTCTTCCTTAGAAAATATTATTGTGGATGATTCTTCTAATGAGGTTATATAAAGGTTAGAATAGGAGATAATCGAGTTAAAGGAGAACCAAAATGAAGAAATGAATATGATGAAACAAAATCAGGAGAAGATGCAATCAGAATTACTTCAAATGAGACGACTCATGCGCAAATATGCTCCCAATGCATCTATGCCTCAAAGTAGCAATGGCACCTCAGGTGAACAGGTAACTCCATTTCATAAGCTTTAGACATTTTTAATGAAATTCTAATCATATAAGAGTATTGTTATTTAACATGTTAATATTTTAAGATCACCAATGCCAACAGTGGACATGAACGAGTACCACAAACATCAAGGATACCTAGTGTTGCTAAAAATTATCAACTTTCTCACGGTACTACTCATATCTGAGTTTTCCTTCTTCGATTTTTATTAATAATTTCTTGTTTTATTTGGACTTACTTGGTTTCTTCTTGCTTTTATATATTTCCTTTACACGTTGTTGGTTTCCTTCTCAACAATATATATATCTTTTACAATTAGAAATAGTCTTATGTGTCTTCTTTAGGCTATTACAATTAGAAATTGTCTTCTGTGTCTTCCTTAGAAATTGTGTTCCTTGCATTAGGGATTTATGATCTTTAGAAAAATGTAATTGTGCAGCATAAATTAGTCATCGAATTTATTGCAATAATCGACCATCCTTTTTGCCAGCATTTAACTGAATGTATCTCAATGTCAGCTACTGCTCCAAATTACTTGTAGTTGCAGTATTAATTTCTTGTCATATGTTTCTCTCCTCCATTTTTTGGCATATATTTATTGGCCATGATTATTAGTAATTTTCCTTCCATAAAACATCAAAATTATATCTGCTTCTAGGGCTAGGGAAATTATTAAATGGAGAATCAATGAATAATAAGATATCAAAACTTAATCTTTTTTGAAAGAACTAATAAACAGGACCATTTTATTGATTATATAAAGAATAACATACGTTGAGGAAGAAACTCCCTCCTACTAGTTGAAAGGTTGACATGCCAACCTCTGTTCCTTTGTATAATCAACATGAAGAATGAACCTATTTTTATTTGCATCATGGTGGATCAAATTGTATGTCCGCTGTCTATAGTTGGCTGACTCTGAATGCTACCATTTCTCATCTGTCTAGTTGGACCAAACCTCTAACCAAGCGAGGGAGTCTAGCAAACTGTGTGAAGACAAGTTTATTTCGATGACTTAGGCTAGGCTAGCTTATCAGCTACTTTATATCTTCGCGATAACAATGTTGTACTGTCAATCGATTGTCCTCCACTATATCCCTGATACTTTCCACTACTTCCAGCATTCTCCACAGTGTGTTTGCTTCCCTATTAATACAGGTGGTGAGCAGTTTTGAATCTGCCTCCACAATGATGTTGTTGAGGCCATTTGTCTCGCACAACTGTAGTCCAAAAAGCATTTCCTGGCTTTCCACCCAATTGCTAGTGCCAGGTCCCAAATATATAGAGAATGTCGTTATGAGCTTTCCCTTACTGTCTCTTGTTATCCCTGGCTCCACAATTCCCCTCTTGGCAACACCAAGGCGGAGGCTTCAGCTATTTCACCAATTTGCAGGACTTATATATCATTTGATGATCTACTAGTATTTGTAACTGTTCCCATGTTGTTTGAACCTGTAAATTGCCAAATTTCTACCCCACTAAATCAAATAATACTTGCGTGACGAGGTACTCTGACCTGCGAACAGATGGTATTTCATAACTGTACCTTGCTGCTATTCTCACCCTCCATAATTCCTATGTGATTAGATCATGTAGTATTTTAACCATGAAGGCTCTACATTCAGCGTTATGTGACCCCACCATTGTAGCAGAATGTGTTTGAATTGCAATCCTCTAATAGAAACACCAAATATTCCTACCAACTTGTTCCATACAGCTGCTATAAAATCGCTTGAGTTAAATAGATTCTCTACTGGTTCCAGTTCTAAGGAAGAAGATTAGCAGCAATGGCATCTTTTCACCAAGTTATACCCAAACCTTGCAACGCGGTCGTTTGTAGCTAGTCTGTTTTGCACCGCTCTCCATGTGATGAACGCCATTTTAAAGGGTATATATTTATTCCAGATTTTGATATATGTTGGTGATTGTTCTCTCCTTTATCTTAGTAATTCACATGCCGATGCCACCGTGAAGTTACCCCTGTTGTTTGTGAGCCATATTGCTATGTCTGATGTCTCTGGATCAAGGGCTATGACATGTTGTTCTATATCATTTTTAGCCGCTTCTGGAATGTCTCCTTCTATAATATCTAGGTTCCATGCACAATTGTTGTATATGTCAGCCAGAGGAATACTTCTAGGTTTGGTTCCTTCCTCCAAATGTCGTGAAGGATTCCTTTTTAGTCCAGTTGTCATACCAAAAGCATATTTGACCTCTTCCTGGTACCCATATAAAATTCTCCTCCACATTTTCTTTAATATTACATAGTGCTTTCCAATGCGTCGTTTGTCCAGAATACCATTGTGCGATATATGGATGAGATCTTCTACAATATTTTGCTAGCATGAATATCACAACTTAATCATTTCAAATACTTGAGTTACATTCATGGTACGGATTGAGACGATTGAACTTAACAGTATAGTAATAGCTAAAGTTTTCTCTTGAATTGGAGTATTATTTCCACGATTACAAGTAACAAGTAAGGATTAGTGTAGTCTCTTGTTCTGTTTTGTTGCTTTTTTAGATCTAAATTTTAAGTTAAGGTATAATTTGGTGATGTTTTGCTAGAGAAAGTGGAAAAACTTTGCTCGGATACTGTTGTGGACGAATTGAAAAATGAACAGATAATTTGGAAAAATATAACTTGTCAACGAGTTTGGAGACAACGCTAGGTGTTTATTCATAGAGAAACAAAAGAGAAGCTTTTAGTTGGACTAACTTGCTTTTAGGCAATTTTACATTAGCTGTAGAGGAATAAAGTGTCCCATTAAAGCAAACCTAAGTAGTAGCTTGGGGGCCTTTTGAGATTGATAAATACTCTATTATTAAGGGACATAGTGAATGTTTAGTTGTATGATATATTTATTTTTCTAGGTTATAAGGTTCTGCTAGTCCATCTTACCTTCTGAGTACCTGGAAGTGATTTGACCCTAAGTTTGACTTGTCTGAGACCTTCTGTTTATGAATTGTGATAGTGATGGAATCTTGAAGATGTTTTTTCCGCATTGTATTGTATCTTCTGATATATTCTTTTATAATTTCAGGTCATATAGTTTGATGTTCGATAATTCAGCGGGTGGAAGATTTCAAAATGATAAAAAGTTGCGGAAATCGTCTGAAGACCATCATTCGTATGGATTAGTTATATAATGACATAAACTATTTAGTTCAAACAATATAAGTTTAGTTGTTGTGACATCTTTGTTTAGTACTTCCTTATTTTTTTGTTAAGGTTTAATGAGATATATTTTGTTTTTTTTCAATTAATATTAATATTATTTTGGTCATATTCTGGATAAATGTAGTAACTATTATAAATGGTGGCTACAATATTTCTATTATCGCTTGTGGCTTTTAGCGCTAATTTTGTTGGATATACCAGCTATATAAATGGATGATAAAGGGGAAAATTAAGATGTTTTCACAAGGGAATTGCAGCTGTTATAATTGTTGTAAAACGATTGCCGTTAAAAATATTGACTTTTAGTGGCAATTTAGTTAAACATATTAGTCACCAAAATAGACGCAAAAAATGGCAAACTAAGATGTTTTCAGAAGGGATACTATGGCCATTTTAATTGCCACAAAATAATTGTTGTTAAAGATGCGAACTGTTAGCGGCTAAATGAGTTTAATTAGCCATTATGGATTGGATTTAGTATCCATTATAATTGCCGCAAACAATTGTCGTTATAGATGTGAACTTTAACTGCTATTATTTTGAATTTAACGGCTATAAAAATTGATGCTAAAACACTATAATTAGCCGTTATGGATTGGATTTAGTAGCCATTATAATTACCGCAGACAATTGCTATTAAAGATAATAATCTTTAGCGGCAATAAACTATACCTTTTACCAGCTTTTGTGACAATAGTCGCAAAAGGCTTAACCAACCCCAGCTTCAACGATGAAACACTAATGGCTGGTAAAACATATAACGGCTATTGTTATTGTCGTTAAAGGAATTTTGTATTGCCGCTAAAAGCCCATTTTTGTTGTAGTGGGATCTCAAATTGAGGCAACGCGGGTGGCTTGAGTTACCGAAGGACTATGATATTGCCATCCTTTATCATCCAGGCAACGCGAATGTGGTTGCGGATGCCTTGAGAAGAAAGGCCAATGGGTATTTTGGCATTCATTTCAGAAGAGGAGAGACCATTAGCTTTGGAAATTCAGTCCTTAGCTAAGAGACTTGTGAGGTTTGATATTTCAGAGCCCGGTCGAGTTTTTGCATGCATTGTGGCTCAATCTTTATTACTTGAGCGGATCAAGGCTCGTCAGTGCGATTATCCACACTTGCTGGTTCTTAGGAACACGGTACTACAGGGTGGTGCCAAGGAGGTTACTGTTTGTGAGGATGGTGTTCTGCGACTCAAGGATCGTCTATGTGTTTCAAATGTTGATGGATTGAGGGAAAAGATTCTAGAGGAGGAACATAGTTCTCGGTATTCTATTCATCCAGGTGCTACGATGATGTACCGGGGCCTGAGGCAACATTATTGGTGGTGGCGGATGAAGAAGAACATAGTTGGGTATGTAGCGAGATACCTAAATAGCCAGCAAGTTAAGTACGAGCACCAGAGGCCAGGTGGCCTACTTCAGCAGATGGTTATACCGGAGTGGAAATGGGAGCGCATTACTATGAATTTTGTTGTTGGGTTTCTGCGGATGTTGAGGAAGTTTGATGATGTTTGGGTCATTGTCGACAGGTTGACCAAGTTGGCACACTTTATTCTAGTGATGACTACGTACTCGTCGGAGAGGTTGGCCCAGATTTACATTTAGGAGATTGTCGGGTTGCATGGTGTGCCTGTTTTCCTAATTTCATATGGAGGCCCTTAGTTCACACCGCATTTCTAAAGAGCAATACAGAGCAGGTTGTGTACCCGCATAGATCTCATCATAGCCTTTCATCTGCAGATCGACGGGCAGCCGGAGAGGACAATTAAGATCCTGGAGGATATGCTCAGAGCATATGTGATTGACTTCGCAGGGCAGTAGGATCGATTCTTGCCTTTGGCCGAGTTTGCCTATAACAACAGTTACCAGACCACCATTGAGATGGATCCATTTGAGGCTTTATATGGTCGGCTATGGCGTTCGCCCATTGGATGGTGTGAGCCTGACGAGGCTAGGTTATATGGCACTTATTTAGTGAAGGATGCCTTGGAGAAGGTAAAGGTTATTCATGAGAGACTTCTCAAAGCACAGTCCGGACAGACGATTTACGCGGATTAGAAGGCGCGTGATTTATCATTTATTGTGGGCGAGAAGGTTCTTTTGAAAGTCTCACCGATGAAGGGGATCATGAGATTTGGGAAGAAGGGCAAGCTGAGCCCAAGGTTCGTTGACCCATTTGAGTTGTTGAGGCAAGTGTTGGAGGTTGCTTATGAGCTTGCTTTGCCTCCTAGTCTATCGGGAGATCATCCAGTTTTCCACATGTCTATGCTCCGGAAGTATCATGTTGACTGGTCACATGTGTTAGATTACAGGACGGTTCATCTAGATAAGAGATAGCGGCTATGAGGAGGAGCCAGTTGCCATTGTTGGCAGAAAGGTTCTCCAGTTGAGGTATACGACAATTTCTACGGTAAAGGTCTAGTTGAGGGGTCAACCAGTCAAGGAGGCGACTTGGGAGATGATACGCTCAATTTACACCTTAAAAGAGTGTAAGCGATCGTTGTCAAATATAGTAACCCA
>MDKH01211036.1:0-14926 GCA_005239495.1 Nicotiana undulata
TATTTTGATACATACTCTCCAGTTACAAGAATTACGTCCATAAGAACGTTGGTAGCATTAGCTACTGTTTATGGTCTTGAAATTCATCAAATGGATGTTAAGACGACCTTCTTAAATAGAGAGTTGGAGGAAAAAATCTACATGGAACAACCTGAAGGGTTTGTGGTTCCAGGTAAGAAAAGAAGGTGTGTAGACTTGTTAAGTCCCTTTACGGACTAAAACAAGCACCCAAACAATGGCATGCGAAATTTGACCAAACAATGTTGTCAAATGGTTTTAAAATAAATGAATGTGATAAATGTGTGTACATTAAAAATGTTCCAAATCACATAGTCATTGTTTGCTTATATGTGGATGATATGCTGATAATGAGTAATGACATTGCCAACATAAATGCGACTAAGCGCATGCTAACTGGCAAGTTTGATATGAAAGACTTGGGAGTTGCTGATTTAATTCTGGGAATTAAGATCCATAAGACTTCTCAAGGTCTGGCATTGTCACAATCTCATTATATTAAGACAGTACTTGAAAAATTCAAGCACTTGGGCTTTAAAGTTGCAAAGACTCCAATTGACGTGAATCTTGCATCAGCAAAGAATAAAGGCCAAAGCATATCACAATTGGATTATGCTCGTGTGTTGGGTTGCTTAATGTACATCATGAATTGTACACGGCCAGATATATCTTGTGCTATAAGTAAATTGAGTCGATATATGAGCAATTTAGATCAATATCATTGGATGTCCATGAAACGAGTTTTGGGGTATTTAGTACATACCCAGGACTTCACTTTGCACTACAGTAAATATCATGCGGTCATTGAGGGATACTGTGATGCAAATTGGATCACCGGATCTACTAATTCCAAGTCCACAAGTGGATATGTATTCACTATTGGTGGACGAGCGGTATCTTGGAAGTCGTCCAAACAAACTTGTATTGCCCGCTCTACAATGGAGACCGAGTACATAGCCTTAGATAGAGTCGGTGAAGAAGCTAAATGGCTCCGGAATTTCTTGGAAAATATTCCATTTTGGCCCAAACCGTTGGCACCAATATGCATACATTGCGATAGTCAAGCGGCAATTGAAAGGGCTGGGAGCTTTATGTATAACGGTAAATCTCATCATATACGACGAAGACATAAAACAGTTAGGCAATTACTCTCTAGAGGAATTATCACGATTGACTATGTAAAGTCAAGTGATAATGTGTCGGATCCACTTACAAAAGGCATAACTAGAGAGGTAGTTGAGAAATCATCAAGGGGAATGTGACTATGGCCGAGAACAAGTGTAACGACCCGAATTTACCCTCTGAACGGTCTCGTGACGGCACCTAGTCTCTACGACTAGGTAAGCCTAAATTGCGGAAAAATAAGACAAATAATAACAAAAACATTAAGGATGAAGTAGTACTATAAAATTTAGCCGCTCGACATCTACAACTTTTACTTTCCCAAAACCTGGAATGTCACAAATCACAAGCTTTATTCGACTATAGCTCTATACAATGGAACAAAGAAAAAGTGTATATGTATATCTCCTAAGTCTGTAGTAGAGTAGATGGGGACACGTGGGATTCTGCGGACGCTGCAGAATTACCTCGCGGTCTCCTAACAGCTGTTGTAGTACTCCTAGCCAAAACGTTGTGTATTGGTACCTGGATCTACACATGGGAAAAACATGAGCAGGAAAGGGCGTGAGTACTCCACATTCGGTACTCCGTAAGTGCCAAGCCTAACTCCAGTCAAGTAGTGACGAGGTCGGGTTAAGGCTCTACTGAGTTTGAAAATAAGACAGTTATAAGTTTGAACAGTGACATAGAAATAGCTAAAATAAGCAAAATTTAAAGGAAACCTTAAAGAAATAATAAAGAAAAGCCCTCGGCTCAGCACAACATATATCTCAACAGCAAATATGCAATGCAGTATAGGGGGAAAGCTCCCGGATCTCAGTCTGTAGTTCTAATTTATATATGCTATGCAGTACAGGGGGAAAGCTCCCGGATCTCGGTCCGTAGTCCCAATTTAAATATGAGATGTAGAATCCTATCGGATACGGCTTAATTAAACAATTCAAGAAAACAATAGGCAAGAATAAGGTAAAATAGTAGCAAGTACGGGGAATTCATGTGATAACAAGTAGGCATGCTCATTCCTATGCTAACTAATCTGTTATAACTTGAAGCAGTAATATAGGAATGAAATGAGTTATGTCATGGAAGGAAAAGCGGGAATTTAGCAACCATGACCCGTGTACGCACTCGTCACCTCACGTACACGGCGTCCACATAGTACAATCAGTATAAAAATGCCTAAGGGAAATCCCCAACATAGAGTTAGGCAAGCCAATTACCTTGACTGCGCTAATCAACTCAATACCACACTCTTGCCATGAGTATCCGACTCGGGGTGGCCCAAATCTATTCAATTCGATTGCATAATGTAAATATCACTTCAAGGGAACAAAATAGCTAATTATTACTAAGCTAATACGCGAAATTAGGAAATTTGCCCAAAAAGTCCCCCGGGTCCACGTCTCGAAATCGGGTAAAAATCATATTTCCCGAACACTCGTTTACTCACGAGTCTAACCATATAAGAATCTCTCAAATCGGATGTCAAACACCCAATCAAAACTCAATAATTTGGTCTATGAAGTTCATCCCATTTTTCCCATTTTCTACCCAAAACTTTCGAAATTTAAGGTGAGATTTAAGATTAGAATCACGGAACTTGATCTATGATGGATAGAAATCACTTACCCAAGTTACCGAGGTGCAAAAGTCTTCAAAAGTCGCCTCTCCCGAGCTCTCAAAATCAAAAATGGTGAAAATAGACTTAAACCCTCGGATTGGGGTTTTAATATTATGCCCAGGTATTTGCCTTATGCGATCGCGTACAATGAGTCGCGATCGCGGAGGGTAATCTCACACGCGCCCAGGACTCCTCTTACGCGAACGCAGCTGTGGGCCTGCGATCGCGGAACTTCAAGACTTAGAGCTTCGCGATCGCGTTTGGGACCTCGCGACCGCACAGAATAATTATCGAAGCTCCCTCAGACCAAGGATGCACTACGCGATCGCGATCCAGGACATGCGATCGCGAAGACTAAACTTCCAACACACTGCGATCGCGGACTTCATCTTGCGATCACAGAGAACAACTCCAGTCCTCCCCTCATTTACCTTATGCGATCGCGGAGAGATACTTGCGATCGCAATGAACAAAAAAGTTGTTGGTGAAAACCATCAAAGAGTTTAGCCAAAAACATGCCCGTTTGGACATCCGAAACACACCCGAGGCCCCCGTGACCTCAACCAAAATTACCAATCCACCCTAATACCTCATTAAAACTTGGTCGAGCCTTAAAAATACATCTCATAACATAAAAATCATAAAATATGCATAGATTCAAGCCTAAGAACTTAGAAAATTTCTAAAATTCACATCCGATGCCGAAACACATCTAAACTCGTCCGAATGACCTCAAATTTTGCACACAGGTCATAAATAACATTACAGACCTACTGTCATTTTCATAATTCCATTCCGAGCCCGATATCAAAATTTCACCTTTCGGCCGAAATCGCCAAAATTCTAACTTTCGCCAATTCAATCCTAAATCCACAACCGACCTCGAAAACATATTCCGAACACGCTCCTAACCCCGGAATCACCCAACAGAGCTAACAGAGTCAACATAATTCTATTCCAGATCCGTCTTCACATAGTTTTAGCTACGACCTAATTTCAAAAGCTGAAATCCACATTTAAGGACTATGTGTCCAAAATCACTCCGAATTTCACCGCCCAACGCTTCGACAAGTTTCACTAACATAAATAGACATGGGAGAAGCAGTTATTAGGGGATCGGGGCGCTAACTCTCAAAGCGACCGACTGGGTCATTGCATACTCCCCCTCTTAAGAAAATCGTTCGTCCTCGAACGAGTATAGAAACATACCTGAAGCTGTGAAAAGATGACGGTACTAACTCCGCATATCCTGCTCGGTCTCCCAAGTCGCCTCCTTGACCAGATGACCCCTCCACTGAACCTTGACTGAGGCAATATTCTTCGATCTGAGCTTTCTGACCTGCCTGTCCAATATAGCCACTAGCTCCTCAACATATGATAGATCCTTGTCCAACTGGACTGAGCTGAAATCCAAAACATGAGTCAAATCACCGTGATACTTCCGGATCATGGAAACGTGGAACACCGGATGAACGCCTGCTAGGTTAGGAGGCAAGGCCAACTCATAGGCTACCTCCCCAACCCGCTGCAATACCTAAAAAGGGCCAGTGAACCTCGGACTCAGCTTACCCTTCTTCCTAAATCTCATGACACCCTTCATAGGCGATGCCCGAAGCAAAACCCGATCACCAGTCATAAATGCCAAGTCACGAACCTTCCAGTTCGCATAACTCTTCTGCCTGGACTGAGCTGTGTGAAGTCTCTCTTGGATCACCTTCACCTTGTCCAGGGCATCCTGAACCAAGTCTGTACCCAACAATCGGGCCTCGCCCGGATCAAACCATCCCACTGGAGACCTCCACCGCCTACCATACAAAGCCTCATATGGCGCCATCTAAATGCGAGACTGGTAGCTGTTATTATAAGCAAACTCTGCAAGAGGAAAGTATCGATCCCATGACCCTCCAAAATCCATCACACAGGCACAGAGCATATCCTCAAGAATCTGAATCGTGCGCTCGGACTGCCCGTCCGTCTGGGGGTAAAATGCTGTGTTGAGATCTATCTGTGTACCCAACTCACTATGCAAGGCTCTCCAGAAGTGCGAGGTGAACTGAGGACCTCGATATGATATAATGGACACTGATAGGGGTGTGCGTTCGATTGATCGATTCGATTTTGACCCTTATCGATAATTACTTATCGATTATCGATTTACACATATGCTTATCGTTATCGTTTCAATAAGGTTTCGATTTTGATTTATAGATATTTGGGGCTTATCTATTCGGTTATCGATTACACCAATAAGAAAATTTGTTGTTCCTTAAGTAACAAAATGAATCATGAAGAAACCTTGACTATAAAGTTTAAACAGCAAACCAAGCATTAAATAATACTTCAAAGTGCGTACTTCATTTCTCAAGTCCAATCTCGTACCAAAGAAGTGCACTTGAATATTAAACCAACTAATATCTTTAAAAATGCTCAAGGCTAGCCTGCTCTTAGTATACCTTTTTAACAAACTTAAGATGACACAGAAAAGAACAAAAAACAGAATGGACATCTGCAGCTCTTCTTCTTGCACAAAGTAGTTTTAAGACACCAAACTTGACATCTGTTGGAGAATTACACAAACTCCTTATGACAATGTCCAACAAGTAGAATTACACATTACACAAAAAGTTTGACATCTGCTGGAGACCATGTTTCCAGGATTAAATGTAATCCAGCAAATGCAATATCATGCTACAAAGGCAAATCAGCCGAGAAATTACTTGCAAGAAAAAGCCAATCCTCAAATAAAGTACGAATCCAATAGAATCCACAAAACATGCTATTCATGGAACCAGGAAAGGCTCCTCTGGGTAGACAATGCAGGTAAAAGCTGGAAACTTCATGTACTTTTATCTGGTCACAGAACATGTTCAGGCAAAAATCGAAGCAATTGCCTCATACCTATGAAACAACGAACGTTCAGCTGGACCTCAGTATCCGTCCTCACTTTGGTGTGCCCAACGTTTACTCTCTTCTAATCTAATAACTTAAGTAGCACTTTGTTTTTTTCCAGCACAAAATAACTTAAGCAACACTTAGTTTCTACCAAGCTTTAAACCTGAAAGAAATTAAGAAAAATATTAATAACTTTGTAATACATCACATTCTTTTACAAGTATATTATTTAAAATGGAGAACTTACATAGCAGCTAACAAACTCTAGCAAACATCGTCAGTGGAAGCTTCTTTGTCAAGATTAGTAAAATCTAATGAGAATATACATTAACAAGTAAAGCAATTAATATATTATTTAACTATCTTAAGAAATACAATAAAATTAATTAAAATATACATACCTTCCTCGAGTGTCTCGAGAAAATCTAAATCTTCCTCAACATTTACAGGAAGCGATTCACTTCGAAGCCAATCTTGAAGGCACACTAGAGTTTCAACCAATTTAGGAGTTAATGAACTCCTAAATTGGTCAAGAATACGCCCTCCGGTACTAAATGCACTTTCAGATTCCACACTTGAAGTAGGAATAGCAAGCACATATCGAGCCATCTTACCGAGAATAGGAAATCTAGGTGAGTTCACCTTCCACCAAGCCAAGATATCAAAGTCCGGTCTTTCATTTTCAGGATCTTCTGCAAGATTCTTTTCCAATTCTGTTTTAGAATCTACACCTCCACTTGCAGCTTTATGTTTCCTTATTTCATCTAAGAGTTCACCTAAACCAGTTGAAGTTTCCATTGTGCTGAATGAAGAGCTTGGCAAAGAGGTACAAACTTTACCACCAGTATCTTTTGAAACCGACTTAGAGACATACTTATTAAACAATGAACTCATATAAGTATGAACCTCTTTTTCAATAATTGTCCCTTCATCATCTCCAAACATCTTCTTAAGTACAAAACTAACAGTAGTAAACTTGTAGCGAGGATCCAAAACACAAGCAATGAAAATCATTTTGTTCATTTTTTTTGGTTCACCCCAATACTTATCAAATTTTTTCCACATACTTAATGCCATCTCACTCAAAAGTTCATCTTCAGTTGTTATTAATCGATTTAAGTAAACAACAACTTGACCAATTTCAATAAAATGGGCATTTGATGTTACATGAAGTGACCTGGACATCTTCAAAGTGAGATTATAAAATATTTCAAGAAATTGTGCAATTCTCTTTACCTCATCCCAATCAGTTCTTGTAAGAATACCTACAGGCTTTCCATCTGAAATGGCATCAAACATAAGATAACGTGACAAGCCGGTATCACGATCAGAATATTCTTTAATTGCACGCTCATATTCAATAGCCCTGCTCAACATCAAGTAGGTGGAATTCCACCTTGTAGGAACATCTAAGCATAAAGACGTCTTGACAATATTTTCACTTTCACAACATTCTTGAAACTTACTCAACCTAGCAGGAGACTGTCTAATGTATCTGACGACACATCTAACACGAGCAATAGAAATACCTGACTCTTTTAAACCATCTTTCACAATAAGATTTACAATATGAGCCATGCATCTCATGTGAAGGTGTTGACCATTCATGGAATTAGTTCCCCAATCATCTAATTTGTAAGACAACTTCTCCACGGTCACATCATTTGAACTAGCATTGTCAACTGTGACAGTGAAAATCTTTTGCAAACCCCACTCACGCAAATAATCAATAATACACCTTGCCATATCTTCACTTTTATGACTAGTAATTGGAGAAAAGCTAATAATTCTTTTATGCATAATCCATTCACTATCAATCCAATGGGTTGTGATGCACATATAGTTAATTTTTTGAATAGAAGTCCATGTATCAGTGGTAAGACTTACTCTTTGACTTGTTCCTTTAAGAAACTTCATTAATTTATTTTTTTCCTCATTAAAAAGAGCAAAACAATCTTGTGTAACAGTAGTACGGGAAGGAATATGAAAACAAGGTTGTGCCACTTTCATAAAGTGTCTAAAGCCTTCCTTCTCAACAAAACTAAATGGAAGTTCATCAACAATCACCATACGACACAAAGCCATCCTACACTCTTCTTGATCAAATTTTCATGGAATAAGACCACCTTTATTACCCCCGGTAATGTTTGAAACTGTAATAGTTTTTGACCTTTTTCAACTTTATAAGGATTCTTTGGACATTTATCGATATGACTATTCATTTGTGTCGTACTTTTGCCTTTTGTCTCAAAATATTCTTGTCCAAAAAATCTACATGCATATTTATTATTTCCTTTAGCATCAACTTTTTCTTCAAAAAATTCCCATGCCCGAGATCATTTTTTCCGTTGTTTTGTAACTGTCGAGTGAGTAGTTGCAGCAGTAGACTCGGAACCTCTATGCCACTTTATCAATTTTATCATTTTCAGCCATGTGAAGTGAATGAAGAATGTAACTTACAGTCTTAAACGAGTTGAATGAAGCAAAGCAAGACGAAGTCAGCACTCCTCGCTCTTCATTCTACATATCAAAATAAAATAAAAAACTTAACTGAAATTCAAGAAAAAGGGCTTTATGATGCGAAATTGCACTGTATATTCCTATTTTTTCTTATTTATTTTTTCGGACGGCCAGAAATACTTAGAACTGCCTCAGATTTACCCCTCTTCGGACTGTCAAAAATACAAACTACCTCATCTTGAAATTGGACAGCAAACAAGATTCTAAATTGAAACTCCAAAAACAGCTCCCAGGAAACTTAACTCATCCATAGAGACAAAAAACGTTGAAACTTTAAGCAAAACTGTAAGTCTCAAAGTTCAAAAACCCGCGAATCTTTTCAACAATTATGAGCTTCTACTTTATCGATTAGTTAAAAACAAACACAATTAGACGGTGTATACTGAGAAACAGATAGAGATGTACAGAATAATCGATTCGAACAAAACATAATTGTGAACAAATTCATCCATCCATTTAAATCCCAAATTATCTTCTCTATTCTTTGACTCTGTCGTATTTTTGTAAGGAAAAGAACTCTAAAAGGGTATCTGAGTAAAGCAAAAGAAGACATAAATGTTGGACGAAGGCACGAAGCCATAATAAATCATTTAAGGATTGATAACAATAACCAAAATTCTAAAAATTGAAAGAAACCATTTGGAGAAAGAGAATTGCCAGATCTATGGGAGAAAGGAGGGATTTTGAGTGAAGAAAAAGGTTGAACCCAAACTTCAGAAGCGGCGCAGCCGGCGATGAACCCTGAACCTGAACGACTGAAGTCTGACTGAAGAGGAAATAGGGTAGAAGACTTACGACTAGAGACGGTGTATACTGTATAGGGAGGAAATCAGGAAATAATAACTATAAGGGTATAGGAAAGGAAAATGGAAATAATAAGTTAGGGTAAGGGAAAGGGGTAAATCATAAATGTAATATAGAATAAGGGTATAATTATCATTTTAGTATATCTTATCGGTTTATCAATAAAGCGATAACCAAAGAGGACAAAATCAAAATCAAAATCGATAACTCGATAAGAAAATTTTCGGAATCGAAATCGATAAACCGATAACAAATAATCGATTCGATTTATCGATAAACCGATTTGAATGCACACCCCTAGACACCGGCACACCGTGCAATCGGACTATCTCCCGAATGTGGATCTCGGCGAATCTCTCAGAAGAATATGTAGTCAACACTGGAATGAAATGAGCCGATTTGGTCAGCCGGTCCACAATCACCCAAATAGCATCATGCTTCCCCAAGGTCCGAGGAAGTCCAACCACAAAGTCCATGGTGATCCGCTCCCACTTCCACTCTGGAAGCTTAATCTGCTGAAGTATTCCTCTCGGTCTCTAATTCTCACATTTGACTTGCTGACAATTGAGACACTTGGCTACAAACTCTGCTATATACTTCTTCATCCTTCGCCACCAATAGTGTTGTCTCAGATCCAGGTACATCTTCGCGGTACCCGGATGGATGGAATATCGCGAGCTATGGGCCTCCTCAAGAATCAACTCCCGAAGTCCATCATTGGGCACACAGATCCGGCCCTACATCTTCATCACACCGTCATCACCTATGGTCACATCCCTGGCATCACCCTTCTGAACTCTATCCTGAAGAGCCCGAAGGTTGGGATCCTCATATTGGCGCTCCCGAATGCGGTCATAAAGAGAAGATTGAGCAACAACGCAAGAAAATACCCGGAGAGGCTCAAAAAGATCCAGCCTCACGAACTGACTGGCTAAGGACTGAACATCCAAGGCTAAGGGCCTCTCAGCTGCTCAAAGATATGCCAAACTACCCAAACTCTCCGCCCGGTGACTCAAGGCGTCGGCCACCACATTGTCCTTCCCCGAGTGGTATAATATCATGATGTCATAATCCTTGAGTAACTCCAACCACATGCGCTGACGCAAATTGAGATCCTTCTGCCTAAATATGTGCTTCAAACTCTGGTGATCCGTGAATATCTCACAGGGAACACCATATAAATAGTGACGCCATATCTTCAGGGCGTGAACAATCGCTGCCAACTCGAGATCATGAACAGGGTAGTTTTTCTCATGCACCTTCAACTTCCTGGACGCGTAGGCAATCACACTACCGTCCTGCATCAACACCGCTCCCAGGCCAATCCTCGAAGCATCACAATAGACTGTATAGGACCCTGAACCTGTGGGTAATACTAACACTGGAGCTGTAGTCAGGGCTGTCTTGAGCTTCCGAAAGCTCTCCTCACACTCCTCAGTCCATATAAAAGGTGCACCCTTCTGGGTCAGTCTGGTCATGGGCGCTTAAATGGATGAAAATCTCTCCACAAAATGGCGATAATACCCAGCCAAACCGAGGAAACTGCGGATCTTAGTAGCTGAAGACGGTCTAGGCCAACTCTGCACCGCCTCTACCTTCTTCGGTTCTACCTTGATCCCATCCGAAGATACCACATGGTCTAAGAATGCCACAGAATCAAGCCAAAATTCACACTTAGAAAATTTGGCATACAACTCCTTCTCCCTCAAGGTCTAAAGTACGGTCCCCAAATGCTGCTCATGGTCCTCCTGGGACCGAGAATATACCAGAATGTCATCAATGAACACAATGATGAAAGTATCAAGATAAGGCCGAAATACACTGTGCATCAGGTGCATGAAGGCTGCTGGGGCATTGGTCATCCCAAACGACATAACAAGGAACTCATAGTGGTCGTATCTGGTCCTGAAGACAGTCTTCGGGATATCCGGCTCCCGAATCTTCAACTGATGATAGCCCGAACGAAGATCAATCTTGGAGAACACCCTAGAACCCTGTAACTGGTCAACTAAATCATCAACGCAGGGCAATGGGTACCTGTTCTTCACTGTCACCTTATTCAGTTGCCGGTAGTCAATACACAAATGCATCGAACCATCCTTTTTCTCACAAATAACACCGAAGCACCCCCAAGGTGATACATTAGGCCTGATGAAACCTTTGTCAAGAAACTCCTGCAACTGCTTCTTCAACTCCTTTAACTCAGGAGGAGCCATGCGATAGGAAGAATGAAAATGGGTTGAGTGCCGCCCGGCAACAAGTCAATGCCAAAATCAATGTCTCTATCGGGCGGCATACCCGGAAGATCAACTGGAAATACATCAGGATAGTCCCTCACAACTGGAACTGACTCAACTGTAGGGGTCTCAGCACTCACATCTCTCACATAAGCCAAGTATTCCTCACACCCCTTTTCAACCATCCGTTGAGCCTTAAGAAAAGAAATGACCCTGCGGGGAGTGTACTCTAAGGAGCTTCTCCAATCTAAACTCGGTAATCCTGGCATAGCCAGCGTCACGGTCTTGGCGTGACAATCAAGAATAGCATAGTAGGGAGACAGCCAGTCCATACCCAATATAACATCAAAATCTATCATACTGAGTAATAATAAATCAGCCCTGGTCTCAAAACCACTGATAACAATAAAACACGACTGATATACGCGGTCCACAACAAGAGAATCTCCCACAGGAGTAGAAACATTAAACGGGGGAACTCGAAGAATCTCGAGGTATCCCCAGAGGTGAAGCAAAATAAGAAGACACATACGAATATGTAGAGCCCGGGTAAAATAATACTGATGCATCCCTATGACAAACGGGAACCATACCTGTAATGACTGAATCTGAAGCAATGCCTCGGATCAGGCTGGAAGGGCATAGTACTTGGCCTGGCCTCCTCCTCTAGGGCGACCTCGACCTTCACCTCGAGTTGCCTGAGATGGTGGGGTAGCAGCTGGGGATGGAAGAATAGCTGGAGGGCCTGGTGGAAGGCGTGGAACCTGATAAGTCTGAGGTGGTGCGCCCCTCCTAGATCTAGGGCAATCTCTAATCACATGACGAGGGTTACCACACTCAAAACAACCCCTCGGAGGACGTGGCGGCTGATGCTGACTCTAAACTGGCCTGCTGGACTGGCCAGTGATAGCACCTCAAGCAGGAGGCATCTGAGATACTGGGGGTGCATAATGAGGCTTCTGAGGTCTAGAAGGAGCTGGAATACCACTGTTGCTGGAAGAGCTGAATGAACGGTGCGACTCACAAAACCCCTACCAGCGTGCTGCTGGTGCACGGGTTCCTGAAAAATGACCAGTCTCTCGAGACCTCTTGGCCTCTCTCTCCTCCCTGTCCTAGGCTAACATGGTCTCAATCCTCCGGGAAATACTCACGGCCTGCTGATAAGGGATATCTGTCTCCAGCTCTCTGGCCATGCTGGTCCGAACACTGGGTTGGAGCCCCTCAATAAAGCATCGAACCCTCTCTCTGACAGTGACAACCAACGTTGGTGCATGGCGAGCCAAATCGCTGTAACAGACTGCATACTCTAACACAGTCATTGTACCCTGGCGTAGCTACTCAAACTCTACACGCCAAGCGCCCCTGAGGCTCTGAGGGACGAACTCGAGTAAGAACATCTTTAAGAACTGAGCCCAAGTAAGTGAAGCTGCCTCGTCCGAACTACTCAGCTCAATAGCACCCCACCACTGATAAGTTGCTCCCCTCATATGGAAAGCAGTGAAAGAAATCCCACTCGTCTCCACAATACCCATAGTGCGAAGAATGCGATGATAGCCCTCAAGAAAACCTAGGGCGTCATCCGAAGCTAGTCTGCTGAACTCAGGTGGGTGGTACTTCTTATACCTCTCAAGTCGGAGCTGCTCTGCCTCGGGAACAACTATCCTAGTCTCATGCTAAGCTGGAGCTGCTGGGGGCATAGGAATATACTCTGGAACATGCCCAATATGAATCCTCTGCTCAGGAGTACGGGCTGCGGGAGTCTGTGTCCCTCCCCCGGTCTGGGATGTAGCTGAGGCTATCGGAAGTAATCCCGCCTGAGATAGAGTACTGAAGGCACTCAAAAACTGAGCCAATGTCTCCTGGAAGGATGGAGTAATAGTAGGGCCCTCCTGTGCCCCTCCAACTGTGGCTGCTGGAGGATCCTATGCCTCTACTCTCGCCGGTGCTCGGGTTGCACTGCGTGCTCGTCCTCTGCCCCGGCCCCTGCCTCTGACGGATCTGGCTGGGGGCTCGGGTGCCTGTTTATCAGTACGTCCGGTACGAGTACGAACCATCTGTAAGCAAGAATAGAATAGAGTTTAAGAATTTTGATGACAGTAACTAGCACGATACGGAATTCCAAAGAATATGATTGTTCTTGACAATTACATAGCCTCTCGAAGATAGATATGGACGTCTCCGCACCGATCCGCGAGACTCTAATAAACTGGCTTGTGACTTGTGACTCCTATGAACCTAGACGCTCTGATACCAACTTGTCACGACCCGAATTTACCCTCCGAACGGTCTCGTGACGGCAGCTAGTCTCTACGACTAGGTAAGCCTAAATTGCGGAAAAATAAGACGAATAATAACAAAAACAGTAAGGATGAAGTAATGCTATAAAATTTAGCCGCTCGGCATCTACAACTTTTACTTTCCCAAAACACGGAATGTCACAAATCACAAGTGGGATTCTGCAGACGCTGCAGAATTACCTGGCGGTCTCCTAACAGCTGTTGTAGTACTCCTAGCCAAAACGATGTGTACTGGTATCTGGATCTGCACACGAGGAAAACATGCGCAGGAAAGGGCGTGAGTACTCCACATTCGGTACTTCGTAAGTGCCAAGCCTAACCCCAGTCAAGTAGTGACGAGGTCAGGTTAAGGCTCTACTGAGTTTGAAAATAAGACAGTTATAAGTTTGAACAGTGACATATAAATAGCTAAAATAAGCAAAATTTAAAGGCAAACTCAAAGAAATAATAAAGAAAAGCCCTAGGCTCAGCACAACATATATCTCAACAGCAAATATGCAATGCAGTACAGGGGGAAAGCTCCCGGATCTCAGTCCGTAGTCCAAATTTAAATATGCTATGCAGTACTGGGGGAAAGCTCCCGGATCTTAGTCCGTAGTCCCAATTTAAATATGCAATGCAGTACAGGGGGAAAGCTCCCGGATCTTAGTCCGTAGTCCCAATTTAAATATGCAATGCAGTACAGGGGGAAAGCTCCCAGATCTCGGTTCGTAGTCCCAATTTAAATATGAGATGCAGAATCCTATCGGATACGGATTAATTAAACAATTCAAGAAAACAATAGGCAAGAATAAGGTAAAACTACCTAAGCATGGAGCAAATAGTAGAAAGTACGAGGAATTCATGTGATAACAGGTAGCCATGCTCATTCCTATGCTAACTAATCAGTTATAACATGAAGCAGTAATATAGGAATGGAATGAGTTATGTCATGGAAGGAAAAGCGGGAATTTTGCAACCATGACCCGTGTACGCACTCGTCACCTCACGTACACGACGTCCACATAGTAAAATCAGTATAAAAATGCCTAAGGGAAATCCCCAACACAGAGTTAGGCAAGCCACTTACCTTGACTGCGCTAATCAACTCAATACCACGCTCTTGCCACGAGTATCCGACTTCGGGTGGCCCAAATCTATTCAATTCGATTGCACAATGTAAATATCACTTCAAGGGAACAAAATAGCTAATTATCTCTAAGCTAATACGCGAAATTAGGAAATTCGCCCAAAAAGTCCCCCGGGTCCACGTCTCGGAATCGGGTAAAAATCATATTTCCCGAACACTCGTTCACTCACGATTCTAACTATATAAGAATCTCTCAAATCAGAGGTCAAACACCCAATCAAAGCTCAATAATTTGGTCTATGAAGTTCATCCCATTTTTCCCATTTTCTACCCAAAACTTTCAAAA
>ML285397.1:0-15785 GCA_005239495.1 Nicotiana undulata
TTCTTTAAAAATTCTTTTCTCGGGCTTGGGACCTCGGAATTTGATTCCGGGCATATGCCCAAGACTCATATTTTCCTACGGACCCTCCGGGACAGTCACATCACTGGTCCGGATCCGTTTGCCAAAAATGTTGACCAAAGTCAACTTTATTCAATTATTTCATTCAAAATTCTATTTTTATCAAATTTTCACGTAATAGCTTCCCGACTACACGCCTGGGCTGCGCACGCATATCGAGGTGGGACTAACGGAGGCTCTCGGAGCCTCGGAACACAGATATAGCTTAAATTACGTAAGATGACCTTTTAGGTCATCACAGCGGGGATTGCGGGAGGATTTTGTAGAAGAGGTTGATGACTTTATTAGACATGCAATGGAACTTCCACCAAGAATAACTTGGATACAGTACATGGAAGAGTGGGTATTCAATTGTTGTTCTCATTAGCGACAATGATGATGAGAAGGCAATGGCATGTGTTTCAAACAGTGATGATGTAGGTAAGAATTTAACATTTCCTAAGTAGATAAAAGAAAAGGTTATAGAGGAATTCTCTAGTTCATTTTCCAAGAGGAAAAGAAGTTTAATTGAGAGTGACAAGGTTGATGGTAATGAAAAGTTGTCCGTTGCTCATGGCAGTTCCCATAAAACGGGGATCATAAGACTCTGTGATGACAAAGACGAAANAAAGTATGGAAATGTTAATCAAAAGAATTAAAGGTAAAACGCTTCTCTAAGGAAGAGAAGTTTGGAGAAATTTGCTGCCAAGTGCACATATCACGTTCATGCAGAGTTCAACATCCTTCTCTTCCAAGAAAAACGTTTTACCTTTAATTCTTTTGATTAACATTTCCATACTTTTGTCACTCAAATCATTGTCTGAATCCGAAGAAATATCACCAATCACATTAAGCTTGTACGGATCAGACTTGGAGGAAAGTTGAGAATAAAACTTCCTTTCGTCTTTGTCATCACAGAGTGTTATGATCCCCGTTTTATGGGAACTGCCATGAGCAACGGACAGCTTTACCATCAACCTTGTCACTCTCAATTAAACTTCGTTTCCTCTTGGAAAATGAAGTAGAGAATTCCTCTATAACCTCTTCTTTTATCTGATTAGCAAATACTAAATTCTTACCTACACCATCACTGTTTGAAACACATGACATTGCCTTCTCATCATCATTGTCGCTAATGAGAACAACAATTTATCAAAGACACACCCTGCCAGGTACTGTATCCAAGTTATTCTCTGTATCCAAGTTCATACCGAGTAATATTATTACGAGGATAATCACCAAAGCCACCAGACAACTTTATGATGCCAACGAAGCAAGATGAGTTATTCAATGAGACTCATATTGTAAAGAAGAAGAAAGAGAGTGATCCAGAAAGGTGGGTCGAGGGCTGAGTCTCGACTGTACATGTAAGTTTATTTACTTTTCATTAAGTATTTTGATTTACTTTTATATAAAATTTGAAATACTAATTCAATGTAATTTTTCTTATAGGGTCGCTTCACATCTGACGTGGAGGAATTCATACGCAGTCAGCCACCTAATGAGTCGGGCGAGGCAATCCAACTTTCGGACGAGGATGCTGAAAGAACACTTAGTTTTATATACTTAGTTTTCCTTAGTTACTTTTATATACTTTGAACTAGACAATAGAACCGGTTTTCGAATGGGCTTGTAATAAGCGTTAACTTAGTTTTGTTAGTTTAATGTGTTAGTTCTATTGAACTTTATACTTTGTTGGTTTTAATGTTGTTTTTAATATTGTTATTGTTGTTGTTGTGTTGATGTTGTTGTTGTTGTTGCTTGTAATAGGATTTGGTATGCTGGCAGGTGGTGTAGCTGCCAAAACAGGCAGTTTCTGCCAAAATTATACCCAGAAANTTGTTGTTGCTTGTAATAGGATTTGGTATGCTGGCAGGTGGTGTAGCTGCCAAAACAGGCAGTTTTTGCCAAAATTACACCCAGAAAAGCAACCAACTTTGGTCGCTATTCTATTAAAAAAAATCTGGAAAGTAACGACCAATGTTGGTCGCTTATGTATAGCAAAAATTTTAATTCTTGAAATTAGCGACCAATTTTGGTCGCTTTGTATAAAAAAATTAAAAAAATATATTAAAAAAACGACCAACTTTGGTCGCTATTTTTCAGATTTTTAAATATAATATTTGATTTACAAACCAAAGTTGGTCGCTATATTTTGAATAATAATAAATAAATAAATAACGTAATTTAAATATAGAGACCAACTTTGGTTGCTAAATTTATATTATTAAAATATTAAAACGACCAAAGTTGGTCTCTATATTTGATACCCGGAATATTTGGTCCTTTTACCTTAGAGACCAAAGTTGGTCGCTAATTAGCGACCAACTTTGGTCTCTAAGGTAAAGGGACCAGCAAAATAGCGACCAAACCTTTTTGGACGCTTTTTGATCGCTTTTTCACTGTTTAGCGACCAACTTTGGTCGCTTTTTCCCGGATTTTTAGTAGTGAGCCCTGGTCTTTGAAATGAAAGCAGCAGATCTGGAAGTTCAATTCAACGCAAATTCTTACCATTAGATTTATTGGAGACATCAAGGTCAAAAGCGTGCAAGCTAGTCCGAGCTGCATCCTATGCAAATGAAAGAGTAAGCGCCGAATGGAAGAAGCTTGCAAAGAAATTAACTGGAAGCACAGTACAGAACAAGTTTAGCAGTAATCAAGGGCAAATTGCAGTATATCAACCACAAGTTGACAGAACAATCTAACCATCCACCCCTAAAAAAAGAAGGAAATACTGATAAAAAATGTAACATGCACGCCAAAGGAAGGTAACTACAAGGGTCCACTTTTGCATGATCTTTGGAACGGGAAAACTTACTCCATAGGCAGAGGGTTTTTTCTGAATTTGCAGGAGTACAAATACAAGTATAGGCCACTCATCAATCTTGTATTGTATACCATGATGGCAAGTAAGAACATCCATTCCAAATGTTACAGTATTCTTTCCAATTTATTAGGGTCATTGCATAGTTATATTCCAATTTATTCTACATCAGGTCCCCTCCTTTTAGTATAATTTAATTTGGAGGCTAAACAAGAAGTCATGTTGTAGCATCTTATACTGGCTAAGCTTTTCAATGAGATTATGGCGGTTAGGAGCTCTACTTTACACGAAGTGTTCGGACATTACCGTACAAGGAGGCAACACCTTGGTGCCCCCTACATATTTTCACCTATAAAACGGAACAAGGACAGTAAGTTCTCCCTTCTTCTCTGTTTTCAAGCATCATCCTAGTGATTATTCAAAGGAAGGTCAAGTTACTGACCTGGACAGTTAGCTAAATCCTCCATAGAACTTACTCATGGGTTCTTAGAAAAGTATAAAACATGCACTTGTTCGATCAAAGAAAATAAAATTTAACAGAAACTGAATAGGATATAAGACATAAGCATGTATTATAGCGCAATTAGAGACGGGCATGTCAATTCTGCTAAGTTATTGCAAAATTATATGTCACGACCTAATTTTCCCTCTGTTGGGTACCATGATGGCACCTAGTCTTAGGAACTAGGTAAGCCTAACGTTTCATTGAACAACAATAATAATAAAGGAAATATAACAGTCTCGATATGAAATCTTGACAGAATTTACAATTTCCCAAAACCCGGTAAATACAAGTCATAAGCTCTATGAATCTTTCTACCAAATCTAAAAGCTGCAACTGTCTAGAAAGAGTAAGTACAGTTGGAAATATACAAGAAGGTGACTCCGAAGCCTGCGAACGCAATAGCAGGTTTACCTTGAGTCTCCTAAGCTTAACTCCACACAGCTAGCAACAATCAATACCTGGATCTGTGCAAACAAAAATGCACAGAAGAGTAGTATGAGCACACCACAACGGTGCCCAGTAAGTATCAAGACTAACCTCGGTGAAGTAGTAACGAGGACTAGTCCAGACACCCACTGGTCTAATGAGAAAAGGGCATAAGTAGAAATGACCGAAACAAATATTTATCTAAAATTCTTAAGATATAATTAACGACAGGGAAATATGAAACAGAAGAGAAGTGCAGCAATTAGAACAACGGAACAACATAGCAGGAAATACGCAAGAAGGAAAGGATAGCACACAAGTCAAGGACGGAAATCGCAATACCATAAAACACTCAATCTCAGCACGACTTCTATTTACTCACATCAAGCATTAGCACGAAAGCTCGATAAAACCCAGTCAAACCCTCGAGTAAAACCTTTAAAACGTGAATTTATACCGAAAGCTTTTGAAAATATATAATCTTTTCAAGATACGGGAAAATCTTATTTGAAACATACTTTTTCTGAATGTGTATATATATATATATATATATATATATATATATATATATATATATATATATATATAAAAGAGATCGTTAGAACATAATTCCTTTAAAATACGTTGTATTAAATTATGTGTTTCCAAATACTATTTTTCAAAATCATTTGTAAAATATACTTTCCCAAAATACCGCTTTTCAAATATCGTTTGCTAAGATATACCTACCCAAATACTACTTTTCAAATATCATTTGCTAAAATATACTTGCCCAAATACTGCTTTTCAAATATCATTTGCTAAAATATACTTTTCATTCCGAATCTCTTCAATGATTAACCACCGGAACCCAGTCCGTAACTCAATAGATAACTGCTCAATATAAGGGAAAAGTCTCAGGTCTAAGCCCGCAGTCCCAATGCAACTACTCAATGCAATGCAAGGGAAAGTCTCAGGTCTAAGCCCGCAGTCCTAATGCAATGCAATATGAGGGAAAGGCTCAGGTCTCTGCCCGCAGTCCCTATGTATGCGATGCACTATGAGGGAAAGGCTCAGGTCTCTGCCTGCAGTCCCTATGTATGCGATGCAATATGAGGGAAAGGCTCAGGTCTCTGTCCGCAGTCCCTATGTATGCGATGCAATATGAGGGAAAGGCTCAGGTCTCTGCCCGCAGTCCCTATGTATGCGATGCAAGATGCAATGTAGGGCGCCGAAAGAAAACAGCCAAAACACAGCAAAACATTGCACAAGCCACAATGAACACCCGAGCAAAACAGAAAGGCAAAATGCAAGGTGCAGTGATAAGTTCAACACGAGAACTTCAATCAAAGTAGTGGCAACCTCACTCATAAGCAGAAATCACTTAAGGGGGAAAATCAAGTATCAATGTAACGAGGAGAGAACCTAACAATATAGCAACGATTCACAATACTCAAGTCAATAAATAGAGTACCAATCATCCCGGCAAGGGAAGCAGCTATAACCAATCTCACCTAACAGTTCGTTTCACGAAATAAGCTCAGCTAAAGCAAATATTCAATAATGAGAGGCACCAAGGAAACACCGCCATTACGGGTGATGGTCAACTATACCTAAATAACATTTAAGGTGAATCATGTAAATCATCATGTACGACTCACGGGCATGCTTGACGCCAAACGATAGATATTCCAATTCCTGTTAAACAATTATACGACTAGATGATACTAATTCTAATCAATTAGGCAGTTTATAACGAAATTTTAGCATAATGGTAGGAGAGGGAAAAATATTCAGCTAAGTCAAATTCATATCAAATAATCAACAAAGAGGTATCGAAGTCAAGAAAATCTAATTCAAACAGAGGAAGATGAAACTAGTAATCAGAACTCAACCATAACAGCTACTACTTCATACGCCGGAGATATAGGGACCTAAGAATCCTAAAAGGCCATTTAATTGCAAATAAGTCCGAGTACGCACTCGTCACCTCGCGTACACGGGCTATAATCAACATAGAAGACTCAAATCCTAAGGGGTAGTTCCCTCACACAAGGTTAGGCAAGATACTTACCTCAAGGACGACAACCGGTTACTCGACAATGGATTTCTCGGGCGGGAAGACCTCCGGACGGCTCAAATCAACTAAAACAACTTCAAAATGCACATAAAACATATAAGGAACTATTTCAAACGATAAAGTTTCAATCTTTATAAAATTATAAAAATCGACCCAAAAGCCGACCCCCGGACCCGCACCTCGGAACTCGATAATTTTTACAAATTCCGATTACCCATTCCGATACGAGTTCACCCATAATAAATTTATCCAAATCCGATGTCATTTGGTCATTCAAATCATGAATTTTCAATTTAGAAATTTTCTTTCAAAAACCCAAGTTTCTTCAACCCAAAACACAAATTAAATGATAAAAATAAGAACTAATTCATGAAATATATTAATTTCCAGTGGAAGAACACTTACCCATTCGAATTGTGTAAAAAACCTTATAAGAATCGTCCAAAACCGAGTTCTAGAAGTCAAAATATGTTTAAAATGGTGAAACCCCCAATTCTCCAATCAAAACATGGATTAATTCAAAAATGAACTTCTGTAATCATATTAAAAATGCAAAAATAATACTTAGATACTGACCCCGATGAAACGACGAGAAGAACGCCGCGAAAATCACCTCAATCGGAGCTCTAGAACTCAAGATATGCTCAAAATACTAAAATGACGCGGTCTGGTTTTCTATACTCAGCGATTTTCGCACCTGCGACCAAAATATCCGCACCTGCGAGTTTCCAGCTGTAAATTCTGCACATGCGGACCATTTTTCGCACCTGCGGCTCCGCGGGTGCGGACCCACTTTCGCACCTGCGAACACCAGCACCAGCTCTCTTCTCCGACACTAAAATGAGCATAACTTCCTCATACGATGTCCAAATTCGATGATTCTTTTTGCTATAGCTCCGTAATTACGATACGGATCTAATGCTTCAATCAAAACAGAAATTGGATCTCATTTGCTTAATTTGATACCAATTATGCTTGAAGAAACGACGCCGAAACATCAAAAACGAGCGCAACACAACCCATACCTATCCGAAACTCCCCCGAGCCCCTCGGGACCTCAACCAACAATTCCCACAAGTCATATATCACTACCCGAACTTAGTCGAACCTTTGGAAAACCCAAAACAACACCAAAACACCGAATCAACCTCGGATTCAAGCCTAAGAACTTAGGAATTTTCAAGAATTCACATTCGACGCCGAAACACGTCTAAACTTATCCGAATGACCTCAAATTTTGCACACATGTCACAAATGACATTCCGGACCTTCTGTCGCTCTCGGAATTCCATTCCGAGTCCGATATCAAAATTTCACCTATCGGCCGAAATCTCCAAAATTCTAACTTTCGCCAAAATACCTCAAATCACCCTACGGACCTCTAAATCCAATTCCGGACGCACGCCTAAGTCCAAAATCATCATACGAAGGTGTTGGCGTTAACCAAAACTCATTCCGAGGTCGTTTACTCAAAAGACAAACCTCCGGTCAACTTTCTTCATTTAAGCTTCAAAATTTGAAAATTCTCTCCCAATTCGACTCTGGATTATCCGGAAACGGAATCCAACTGCGCACACAGGTCCATATATATAATGATGAGCTGGTTACGGTCTTATACCACCTAACGAGCTTAAATTCTCAAAACGACCGGTCGGGTCTTTACATTATATATTGCAGACATTCTTGAGTACCAAAACAAATTATTTCCTATGATTAACATACAAAGAAATAATTTCGACAATTCACATAGAACAATAAAACTTCGGAAAAGTATGCACTTGAGCATGCTGATGGCACAATTAACAAGATAGTACATTGTCACTTGAAGAATCGCCTTCTTTCTGATTACTACACGGTAACAGTGACAAGCAGCGAACCAACCCAGCAAGAGCAGTCTTTAGCCTGCCCTTGTCTTGCAAGTAAAATATGTTCTTCTGCAGAATGTCCTCATAGTTCTGGAGAATCTGTATAAAATAAGAGGCTTTTTAAGAAAAAACTCCATCACGACATTAAGACAATAAACCATAACATAATAAACAGAAATGAAATACAATACACTGATACATAAAAATCTTACATCAGATGAAATGGTGCGTGAAGAAAATAAAACAACACTATACAGCAATAGCAATTTCATCATTTTAAAGACAATGGGTTGAGAAAAACAGAAGGAAAACTCTTCTTCTCTAATAAGTCACCTAAATATAATTTATTATTATCAATCTGATAAGTGACGTAAATATAGTTTATTTATTTTTTGATAATCCGTATGAGATAGCTAGCGGCAATGTTGTGTTTTACTATTTCGTTTTTCATAGTGTCGGGCCTATTTACTAACTATCGCTTTTGCTTTGCATCTCTAATGGATTTCATGTTGTTTCTATTTACTGACATTGTCTCCTTTTGTCTTTTTGTCTTTTTGTCTTCTTGAGCCGAGGTTCTCTCGGAAACAGCTTCTCTACTCCTTCGAGGTAGGGATAAGGTCTGCGTGCACACTACCCTCCCCAGACCCCATCACTAGTGGGATTTTACTAGGTTGTTGTTATTTTTTGATAACCCAGGAATCACCGTGGGCTGGTGGTGCACGGTCTAAACTCAGTGGATAATGGGCCCATGACCGAGCCCTAGTAAGAGCGCACCTTATAATATGTGGGTTAGAACACAGTACCAAGGTTCGTAAAAGCGCAGCTTGTGATGTAAATACATTCTAAGTATATTTTCCTTGACTGATACAAGTATAATTCTATTAAGCACATTCTCAAAGTTTACATCCAACACTATGTTGCGCAGACTCTTCATTTTAGTCGTCGCACCTGTGTCGACACAACACTGGTACTGGTAAGGGTATGGGATTCATACAGGGTGTGGTCAATCGAGATCGAGTACATTTACCACTATCCATGGATAAATTTGACGAAAAATGAAAAAAATAAAAGATTGAATTTTAGTTGCTGCCTACTAGAGCCTACAGCTTGAGAAATTCTCAAAATGAAAGGTTGAATTATTGGTTGCACTTCACTACCAATAAGTATTCCACAAAATATCCCTCATAACTATGGATATTTGTATAGATCTATTTTTAGAATTTTGAATTACTTTTAGCCGAATTCTCGCACTTGTATCTGTACCTCGATTCGTACCCCAGAATCTTAAAATTTAGATTATGAAAGATCCGGCCTCTAGATTCGCGTCCAGATCGAATACCAGCACCCAAATCCAAGCAACATACTGGACTTGCATTTTCTAGAATGTGTCGGTCAACGAAAATATAGATAACGCTTCTTTTTTTTATTTGTTGAAGACCTAATTAAGTAAATAAAAGTGTGCTCTCTCTAACAGCTTAAGTTTATAGATGATATGGTCGCACAATTAACATGGTATCAGAGAAGGCAGAGGTCCTAGGTTCGAGTCTCACCGCAACCAATATCAAAAAGAATTTCCACGTGCTTGGCTCCTTAAAAAGAATCAAGCCCGTACGTGAGGGGGCGTGTTGAAGACATAATTAAGTAAATAAAAATGTGCTCTCTCTTACAGCTTAAGCTTTTAG
Organism: Nicotiana undulata; assembly: GCA_005239495.1. Taxonomy (NCBI): domain Eukaryota; kingdom Viridiplantae; phylum Streptophyta; class Magnoliopsida; order Solanales; family Solanaceae; genus Nicotiana; species Nicotiana undulata. The sequence goes on from ML285397.1 coordinate 9,419, forward strand.
ATGAGATAGTCAAACTTTCCACATATAAAAATCTATTTATTTACCTTTTCAGCGTACAATAAAAAGGAAGACGAAAAATACTGGATCAAGAGGTCAAAAGATTTGAAAGCCATCAACCGCACTTCAATAGCCATGTTTGTCATTGCATTAAATATATATGTCATCATCAAGGAATTAATTGGTCCCTTGTTATCCTGCAACACAAACAAATAGCGTTAGCCCCCTATTTTTATAGGTGAAACGTAGTACAAAGTCCTGCAGAACTCGAACAACCAACATTATAATCACAGACAGAAGAATAGAAATAAACGGCCATCTGCTCCCCTCATATTAAACGACAATATCGCAAAATCACAAGCAGGAACAAGGCATGCAAGGGAAGGTTTAACTTAATCTAAAAACGCAAGAACGGAACTAACAGTAAAAACCGAAGGCAATTGAAACAAACTCTATCTTTTCTTAACATTTCACTCGTGGATACGAAATCACTAGCAGAGGAAATATACATTTTGTATTGCTTCATTGAAAGGAACCTGGTGACCAAACAAAAAATAAGCTGGTAACCTCACGTTATCAGACTTTGTAAGAGTACTGAGTAACCAAACAACCAAGTAGAATGTAGCCATTATTCTTCCAATGACTAAATCCTGTAGGGACTTCTCACATATTGAATCTTATTGTGGTAAGCCTCAACTCCTCTTCTCCCTTTTGTCCATTTGAGATAAGAAGAAAACTGTCTAGGAAGTTATACATGAAGGCCAGGTAGTATGAAAAAAGCATCATACATTCGTTGCCATTATTCCATTGATGAAATTATAGAGAACTTCATTAAAGGACAGCTCGTGAAACAAGCAAAAATTGTGTTACAAAATGCTAAGCACTACAAGCCTTCTACCTATGATTTATAAGAGGAAAAAAATAGTCAGAGGAAACTCGATGTATATGAGAACTTGAGCCTTGAGAAATGGGGTACATGAGTTCTCGATAGATGACCATTTGACGTACACCAGCTATGATTTGTCAATTTGACGATCTGACCATTTCACTGAAGCATGTTTCTTCCACTTAGAGTTAAAAAGGTGCGGGGTTGGGAAACTAGTTGTTAGTGTCACTAAATAAACCCACTTAAAATAAGTGAAATAAGTGCAGCAAGAAAACCAGTGGTCACTTAAGTGGATTATAGCGCACGGCAAGTTGGAAACTACTTCAGGTGATGAATACGTGCTCTGGGAAGTATTGTCGTATAGATAGCAAATGCACTTTTACTCATACAAACCACGTCAGGTGCTAAAGAGAGGACTGGAAAAAAATGGTTTAGAAACTACCTCTTTACAGCTAGGAAAAATAACTGACTTGAGAAGCTGATAGAGTATTTCACGGACCAACTTATCATCGTCACTGATACGTTCACGTAATTTCTCAATAACAACAAGCTTATGTAGTTTCAATTCAGTAGGGAATTTAAGAAGAACATCTCTAATTCCGATTAAAGCATCTGGAAGTCAAAAGAAATTGAGTATGGTTAACCACCACAATATGCCATTGACTATAAAGATGAGAAATAAGGCCTAAACGCAATAAAATAGGATAGCAAATGCTTTGCAATCTCAAAACACTTGCCATACTCAATATGGGATGTTTTGTAAGAACCTAATATTTTTTTTAGTCGAAGGAACAAAATGAATTAAAGAAGAAACACAAAGTAAACTTAAACTGGTGAAACACTAGCTCAAGAAAATGACATAATTTCATCTTCTATAATCATAACACTGTCACTTGTGTTCTTGTGCTTCATTTTCTGTGTAACATGGCTGATGTAAATACTTCTCACCCTAGCACCATGTTGGATGTTATTAGCTCATTACATGACCTGTACGGCTCTTTTTTGGTAACGTCCCAACATCTTCTTATTTTATTATTTTAATAACCGTGGTGTATAGGCCAGCTTACACGCAATCATCTTCCTGTTGCTGGTTTCTTATATAAATGTTACTCTTTTATCAATTAAGAAAACATTGCCACTTGAAAGTTTCTTTTCTAATACAAACCCCAAAAAAACGAAAAGAGAAAAAGCAAAAAGAAGAAAAGATAGAGAATGCAAATGCCAAATGAGTACAAAACATACATGTGACAAACAGATATACCATTACATGATGCAGTTTATATTTTATTTTTTATTTTTTTACAACTTTTTGCCATTTACTGTAACAGACTGCGCAATAATGTTATCAAGTTAGTACCTTTACGAACTTTGGCATTGTGATGACTTGTTTGCTGAAGAAGCTCTTTCAACGTTAAACCTTTCTTGCTCACAGCTAAACCAGCCTTCTCTGAAGCTACACTTTGCTCAGGTAGAATAATTGCTGCAATTAATAAAAACACCTTTATGTTACACCATTTTGATCAAAATTTACATCACTAAATGGAAACCAAAATGGTTCAAGGCATTAACTCAATACAAAAAAAAAAAATAACAGACAATTGCAAACAAAAGGAGTCTATTTTACCACTTTTTACCCTATTACAGGAATAGAAATCGTATATAGGCAAAATATAACTAACCAAGTTCACCATTTTTCTTTACCTTTGGATTTGATTTCAGTGTTGGTAGCATTCTGGGCCGGAGGCAATTTTCTTCCAATTTTCCTTTTTATTTTTTCCAGACCAATTCTTAAGCATGTGAAAAGAAAAAAGAAACATGAATTGGTTGAAAAATTATTGAATGAAATACTTACTTTGAAATCAACACCACGCTTTTGCTTCTTCTTGGATTGAGCTTTAGGCTTGTTGACCATTGTTTGGAAGCACGTTAAGGGTAGATGAAGGTGTTATCGGGAGTTTGAAGTATGTAGGGTTTTTCAGCTAAGGTATTGCCCTTGGAAGGAGGAAGGAGGAAGAAAAGAGAGCCTATTAATTGCATATAAAGCCCTTTTATAGTTTTAAAACATCATAGTTAGATACACACTCAAAGAATGTTAGATAGACACTTTAATTTTCCTAATGACCAAATAGTCTTTTCTTGCCATTGTCTCGTGAATACCTCGCATTGACCGGCCAAATGTGTGTTTTTCACAAGCTCCTAAAATCCTTAAATATTGATTTTTCTTCTTTATATTTAATAACTATATAGAAAAGTCATTATGGTCGACCAAGGGTATAGTTATTATTTCAGAAAAAATCTTACATTATTTGCAATTCTTAAATGCAAACTGTGATTGATGCACGTGAACCCCACATTCCCATAACCACAACACTGTTTTAAATGTTTTGTTCATTAGACTATTTTTGCAGAGAGTACTGCAATGCAAATACTCATTTGAAACGTTCCTTTTCTCATTTGGTAAAATTATTAATTTTGGTTTAGTCAACTAGAAGTTTCCACATAGAAATTAAACTTAATTTTTAAATAATAGAGTAACAAAAAAAATATCGGTAAATATTTACAAGATTTTTGTATTTACCATATTGTTTAAAAGCAATTTAAAAATAAAAATTAATAGGTTTTCATCTATCCACACTATTTGAAGGTGATTTCAAACTAGAAAATTTCATATTCAAAGGTAATTTTTAACAATATAGTTTATTAAATCTCAAAAGTTAAGTTAAGTGATGGGATTTGTTCATATGTATTAGGGGACTATCTCTTATATGCTTAATTGATGTGAAAATTCAATCTTCATGGTTTGAACTCATTCTTCCCTGATAAGTTTTCAACTATCAATGAATTATTCTACACATTATTTGTTATAACTTTTATATTATTTCATTATGAAAATTAACACAATAAAAATATTTCTCTTATTTCCTTAATTAAGAAAAAAAATCTTTATAATAATTTATATAGACTTGTAATCAAATGTTTAATATTTTATCATCTGTTAACATCATTTTAAACGAGTTGTAATAAAATATAATACTATTATATTGAATTACTATAATTTATCATGTCAATATTCGTTTAGTGTCTTTGTTTGAAGTAGTAAATTGTCTCTTTAGGGATGCAAGTCCCCTTGGAAGTTCTCTTTATGTGATGACCCAAAAAGTCATCCTAAGTAATTCTAGCTAAATCTGTGTTCCGAGGTCCTGAAAGCCTCCGTTAGTCTCACCTCGATATGCGTGCGCAACACGGGCGTGTAGCCGGGAAGTTTGTAGGTTGGAATTTGATGAAAATGAATTTTTTTGATAATTAACTGAATAAAGTTGACTTTGGTAAACATTTTTGGTAAACGGACCCGGACCCGTGATGTGACGGTCCCGGAAGGCCCGTAGGAAAATATGGGACTTGGGCGTATGCCCGCAATCGAATTCCGAGGTCCCAAGCTCGAGAAATGAATTTTTAAAGAAAATTGTTTTCTGGAAGTAGTAAAGGAATTTGAAAATGAATTATTAAGTGAAAACTGTGTTACTAGGCCCGTATTAAGGTTCCGGAGCCCGGAACAGGTTTATTATATGTTATTTGTCTTATCTGTGAAATTTGGTATGAAACGGACTTGAAACGACGTGATTCAGATTAAAAATGGGAAATTTAGAAGTTTATGAAGTTTGAGAAAATTCTAAGAGTTTGGAGGTTTGATTCGATGTTCTTGATGATATTTTGGTGATTTAAATGCTTGAATAAGTTCATAGGATGTTTTGGGAGTCGTGTGTGTTTTTGGTTTTGAGACCCGAGGGCTCGGGTGAGTTTCGGGTAGCTAACGGGGTGTTAAAGAGTCAAAAATCTGGTGTTTTGGACTGGTTTCTGGTGTCTGGTGTTTTCTTTTCTGCGATCGCAGTCCTTGCTCTGCGATCGCAGAGGTCTGTCCAGGTCCCTTCCGCGATCGCATCCCTTCGACCCGCGATCGCATTGTGTGGCGTCCTAGTGTTCCGCGATCGCAAACCTCTTCCTGCGATCGCATAGGGTCAGCTAAGCTATGATCCGCGATCGCGACTCCTCTTTTACGATCGCAGTGAGTTAGGACCAGACTCTCCGCGATCGCAGCCCTCTTCTTGCGATCGCGATGAAGAAAATCGCCCAGTTAATTCCTTAAGTCAAAAACAGAATACTATTACGGGATTATCACTTTTTCACCATCTTCTTCCTCTCCAAGACCCCATAGGCGATCCTCAAGCGAGTTTTCTTCCATAGCCACTTGGGTAAGTGATCCTAACTCTAATCTCTACCATTTTCCTTCATCAATCACTAGAATCTAGGGCTAAAAACATGGAATCAAAGTAGGAATTAGGGATTTTAGGTAGAGTTGGGTTTTTGAGAATTTTGGGTGATTCAACCTCAATTTGGGGTCGAATCTTAAAACAAATTATATATTCTAACTCGTGGGGTTATGGGTGATCGGGTTTTGGTCCGAGCCTCGTGTTTGGACCAAGCGGGCCCGGGGTCAAATTTTGGAATCTTAGGAAGAATGCTTTGAAATAAATAATTAGGCTATGGGTTTGATTTATTGAGCCATTATTGATATACTTGGGTTGATTATGTCTAGATAATACCGTTCCGGAGTCGGATTCTAAAGGAAAGGCTGTGATTGAGGCTTGACTTGCATTTTTGGAGCCGAGGTAAGTGTTTGGCCTAACCTTAGCTTGAGGGATTAGGTATAGAGTCTTATTTGCTATGTGTAATTCATGTCCAACGTATAGGCGGGGTGACGAGTGCCTATATGTTGCGGTCAAGCATGCCCGTGAGTCAATTGTGATGAATCGTACTGTGTTCTTAATATTCTCCGTACTATGAGTAATTGGTGATTTAGAAGTGATACCTTGATGTTGTTTCATGACGTGGGGAGTTATTGTGTCATTTGTTTCAGTTGAGGCTTTTACTGTTGAAACTGTATTTCTGATGCGAGGTTGGTTATAGCTGAGACCCTTGCCAGGCGTTTGTTGGGTTATTAATTGATGATTTCTCCTTGCCGGGATGATAGAATGTTATTGAGTATTTCCATACACTTGAGACTTCTTATTGTTGATTTTTACGTTATACTGTTGCCTTTTTATTATTTATCGCACGAGGGGACATGCCGTGCTGATTGTTTGTTATTTATCACATGAGGGGACATGCCGTGTTGATCGTTTATTATTTATCGCACGAGGGGACATGTCGTGCTGATTGTTTATTATTTATCATACGAGGGGCCATGTCGTGTTGATCGTTGATTATTTATTGCACGAGGGGACATTCCGTGCCGAGTGTTACTATTTACGCACGAGGGGACATTCCGTGCCGAGTGATTGTGAGGTTATGCACGAGGGGACATGCCGTGCCTTTTGCTGTTCATTATCTGTTTGAGAAGTTAAATTCCTGCTTTTACTTTAATTTTACATTTCAGTTATTACCCTGTTCTACTGTGCTAGCATTTTGTTGCCCCTTTTACCCCCA